>VWZL01005774.1:688447-801281 GCA_013396915.1 Stercorarius parasiticus
AGCTCCGCCAGCAGCACCAGTGGCAGCACAATGGATCTCTCCTTCATGGCCGCGCAGGTGGGTCAGCGGCGGCGCGACGGGACGGGGCTATGAGGGGCGGCGGCAGCGGGGAGCGCTTCCCCCTCCTCTCCTTTTCTTCTCCCCGCTCCAAAGTTTGAGGGGGCGAAAAGTGAGGGAGGGGGAAAGGGGGGATAAAACGGAGCAGGGAACGGCGGCGCTGCGTGAGGAGAAGTTGGCGGGAACGGCACCTGTTGGCGGCGGGGCCCGGCCCGCTTCCCCCGGCGGCTGCGGGGCGGGGGCAGCTCCTCCTCCACCTCCGATAACCAGAGATGGGATTTTTTTTTTTGGGTCTTCCCGTTTTTTCTCCCCCTCTGTGTTTCGTACGTGCGTCCGTGTGACAGCAGCCGCGAGTTGTTGTCTTTGCACGCAGAATCCGTCTCGGGTGTGCATAGAAATACTCTTCCATTTGCCTGAACGAAAGGTTTAAATTGGGGCTAAGTGCCGGGTTTCAGCTCGAGGGCGCGATCACGGGCATTGGTGCTCCATGCGTTGGTGCTTAATATCCTGAGTAGCATGGAGTGGCTATAAGCCACCCAAAGCCAAAAATCATCACGGCGAATCCAGGTGGACTGGGTTCTTAGACAGGTGGTGCAGTGCTTCAGAAAGACTCACACACGCTCAACGTCCATTTCATATTTTCCGGGATCATTTCTTCTATTCGTGCAGATATTTTATGTATGTAATTGTTTGAGTTTTTTTCCAAAATCATAATTGCCTAGGTTGCAAGGGACCTTTAAGATCATTGAGTCCAACCATTAGATGGAACTATCCAAGCTTGAGCTTTTTGCCAAAAAACATCACCCACTGTTTAGAGGTGGAGCAGGGGCCAGGGAGGCTTTTCCACACTGTTGCTGCCTGAGCACTGACTTCAGCTGGGTCAAATTTGGTGGGAAGCAAATCTGATCCTGGCTGATTTGTTCTGTTTCTTTAATGCAATGGCTATTTTGTCTTGTTCCCTTCCTAAAATCTACTGCTGTGGGGGGTGCCAGGCTCTGCCTTTCAGAAGGTAGCAGTGGGCTGTCCAAGAATCTCTTCCTGTTTGGAGGTATTTCTAAGAAGGGTATTTTTTTTTTTTTAAGGAAAACCACAATGGGTAGGAGGGAAGCATCGTTTCTACCCTTTTGAGGTCTTCCTGGGAACTGGAGTATTCAAGGGAAATTTTGCATGTGTCAAATCACTTTCCTGTGGTCCTTCTTGGCATGATCAGTGAGCTCCCTGTGTCCACCTTTTGTTCCCCGAGCACTGAGTTGAAGCGGAATGTCCCCGTTGCAGAGAGGCAAAGGTGCAGTGCCACGGCAGGCTCCACCAGGGACCAGAGTGGTGTGTGCCGAAGCTGTGACTGGTGCCCCCTTTCCCTTTCTGTGCTCTCCCACATCCCACATATCTTCTACCCTAATTCTGTGCGTTCGAGGAGTCACAAAGCTGTGTGCTTTAGTCCTCTCGGAAAAGTTCCCCGTGTAAATATGTCTTACGCTTACTAAGGTTACGGATTTACAGTGAATTATGTGCGTTTCTTCCTGATCCTCTGGGGTTGATGTATTATTTTTCTTTGTCACTTGTGACAAAGAATAATTTTTTTTAATTGTTACTTTGGTGAATTCGGGCATTTCCTTAGGCAACATATTTGTAAGGAAGAAAAGTATTTATCTTAAAACCCTGCAGGCGGTAAGGCTATCTGTGAAGCGAGGTTCACCCTCTCTGACATGGGTACAGATCTTCTGTCCCCAACGCAGAAGAGGCAGAAGCCTTGGTCGTGTTTCCCCTGTCCCCCTCTAGACACCATCCAGCAGCGTGGGGATGGGGACAAGCTGCAAGAAGACTGGGGTACGGTTACACACAATCCTTCCTGTGTCCCAATACGCCTCGGGAGGAAAGGATGGAATACCTTGGAGCTGTCTGTGCCACAAAGCCCTTTGGGTGGTGAGGGGAAGGTGGGAGGCAATCAGGGTTCCGGGTGTTTCTCCCAGTGGGGACATGGGGCTCACAAGGTCTGCGCAGCACGGGGCACGTGGAGAAGTCCTCCAGGGGTGTATTTGTGTAATTAACGTTTTATGAGCTATAGGAGTGGATTTCTTGGGCTCATCTACTGGAGAAAACAAATCCAGTTGTTAGGTCACCACATATGTTGGATGCTACGCTTACCTCTGTTACTCCTCTGTCACAGGCCTCTTGTGCCTTTCTCTCTGAACTGGGCAACCCTTTCCATTCCTGTCACCACAGTGTTGTTTAACCCCTTTAGTGTCACTACTCTAATTTAGGTATTGCTTTTCTTCAACTTCCCCCCCCCGCTATATCTTCTTGTCTTTTTTTTTTTTTTTTGAATCATCTCTGTGGCATCTCTGATGGTGTGGTCCATTGAGATGACATTCAATAAGAGATATATGAGATCAGAAGAGAATTACTGACCTGCGCTCTGTGCTTCTAATAGCTTTTAAAGATGCTCTGCCATCACACTTATTAACGTCTTTGTGACCTACGATGAGGATTGCATTTTACCTGATGAATACCAGGTAAATTAATACTTTAAAACAAAATAGGTAATGCCTAAATTGAGATGCTTAATGGTGTAAAAGCAATGGTTACCTCTCAAGTTAATTTAGTTTCTACAGGATACTGTAGACTGCTTATGTTCCTGTAAGTTGCTTTTGAGTAGTAGTATTACCACACCTTTGCACTGCTCATCGTGGACCCAAGTCGGCTTTGCTAGATGTCTTGTGAGACACCATAAATAATCTGTACCTTAGGGGCCCTCCGAGGTATGCGTCGAGACAGGAGGTGTGTGTAAGTTAGGTTTTTCAGCCTCAGTGATGCTGCAGTGTGTTACGGAGGCTTAAAATCTGGCCTCCTCTAAAATGCACGGGGTGAAAGTATAAGGCTGGGTAATGCAGTAGTTAACAGTGTATTTTAAGTAAAGTTTTGGTGCGTTTGCTAAAAGGTTCAGTGGGTGAGAGTTTGCACACCTGGATAACTGTATTGGTGTGTTTACCTCTTCAGACTCCTGAATGCAAGGAACCCTGCCTTCTAAAAACACTGGGTACATAAAGCTATACAAATAAACTGCAGCTTTCATATTCAGCCCCTCCCCTCCTTTTTAAGGTATCTCTGAGACGGTTTGTGCCTTGGAGGCCCTGAAACCATTTCATGTGCCAGCAGAAAGATAAATGAAATGCCTGCTCCAAATGATGTATTTGATGCTGCAGAAAGGATAACATTTTGCTGATAAAAATTATTGTTGTGGAACAGGAGATTGTCAAGTCTTAATGCTAACAAATCTGTGCAGTGTAGATACAGCACGAGGGTTTGGATGCCCAGCTTAAGCAACCACATCTGAACACCTCAGCTGTGGTACATTTATTGGTTGTGTCATGAAGAACAGCTTTTGACTGTTAACAATTAAATCCGTTGTTAAAATAAGCCTTTTTGCATCTGTGTGTTCATTGGTCATGCAGGCTTGGGTGTCCTCTGTTCTGCCGGTGCTCTAATTGATTTTGGTTAAGGTCAGTTGTGCTAATAAGCATGACTCACATCTGGTCAAAGCCTATTAGCTAGTGCTTTTTTTTTTTTTTTCATTTTTAAATCCGGATTTTAATTAAAGTAATCCTCAAGATACTATGCCAAAGATGCTCAGCCACTGCTGAGCTGTACGACTGGCTCATTTCTGTGTGTTGCTCAGTGATTTCAGAGTGCTCTTGTAGTCTAGGTAACCTCAGAAATAGCCGCCTCTTATAGGTAGAGACTTTTGCTTCCAGTGTAAAAGCCTGATTTTAGGGGGTGCCGAGTGCTGGGTCCAGGCTAAGAGCGGTCACTCTTTTCAGCAGGGGTACAGGGTTTGCTGTCAGATGCCCAGCGGTGAGCTACCCCCCTCCCCGCTTCTGACACACTAGAATTAATATCCATTTAACAACCAGCTAAAGCGTTTCTGATGGAAAAAGCCATAACAATGAAAATTGCATCTGGGTTAACAGGAGCAGGGTTGAAACATGTATTCAACTTGAAAAAATAGAGGTGCATAGTTGGGGAAAGAACTGGGAAGCTAGGAAAGGAAAAAATGATGTCATGGTCTTCAGTATGCTACAAATCGATAGGAGCTGAACAGTACCTGCAGTCGTAATGCCAGTTCTGTGTTTTTCAAGATTTATGTTTGTAATTTCACTTTTCCTTGAGTGATTTCTGTAATTTTTGCTTCATATTGAAAATAAGGAATGGATTTCTTTAACTTGCGATATTTTTATGGTTGGGTATGTCTCCGTACAGTAAAAATACTGCTTTGTCAGATAAAAGTTCTTTTCTTCTTTTACACATAGAACAGGGAAAAGCTAGTCAGAGCCTTGGGACCGTGGCCATTTCTGTGGATTTTTTTGTCTCAGTCATATATAGCTTACATATGAATTATCTGTTGATTCTCTACGTTCAAAAGCTCTTTGTAAACAACTTCTGAGGATTTGAATTACATTAAGTTGAATTCTTTATGCTTAGTTTCAATGATTAAAAGCTGTATTTTTGTAATCTTTAATTTCTATTGTAGTATTGGGGATTTTTCTTTTTAATAAAAAAAAACCCATGACATGCTTCAGGAGCTAGAGCAACAAATGAACAAGTTTGGTACAGAAAGCAAAACCATTTAAATAATAAAAATAATTTAAATTTAATTGGTTTTGTGTTCTGTATTCCTCTTCTAGGATTTCAGGCCTGGTCTGGTCAGTGATCATTCAAGTCGCTTTGAGCCTTTCATTGCATTGACAGTAGTTCAGGTCACTTTCCCCAAAACAAGGTGGTGGTTCTTGGTACCTTAAAGAAACCCTTAACTGCCTGTAACCACGTCAGTATAAGAAGTCCAAGGCTGCCATGCCTCCGTATTAAATGTCTATTATTACGAGCTGTGTAACTGCTGTAAAGCACTGGAATACACCATAAACTGAGTTTGTTTAGGATGTGTTTGACTTAATGCTTATATTTTCCTGAAGACGCGGACTGCCTATGTCTATGCTGCAAAACTGGCGTATGTGCAGAGGGCGTGCTTGGCATTTTTGGACACCCAGCCACCTGAACAGAGCTGCTGCATTTCCAGAAATCCCAGATATAAGGGCAGCATCCTTTAATTCCTTTCTAATGAGATTTCTGGATGCTAGAGGATGCACAATTAGGATATGCTGTGCTCTGCTGTATCAGCACAGAGGAAACGGAGTGCAGGATAATCCTGCATCTGTTTTCCCACTTTTTCTTTGTGTATTCTCCATCTCAGGGGTCAAGAGGGATTCAAAGCCTTTATTAGCTGTGTGCTCTTTCTACAGCAAGGTAATCTGGAGGTATTAAAACCAAGAGGGTTTAGATTTGTGGGTTTGGTAGGTTATTCCCACCAGCTCAAAACTGAATCCAGGCTACTTGCTCAACGTGAGCTTGCACGTGTGCGTGTGTGCACCATATATGTGCTGAGAAAGCTGAATTCGTTGACTGCCTCCACAGAGAGACTGACCTTTCACTCATGCTCCTACTTGGAGAATCTATGCATGACAGTGCTGAATGGGGTGGTCATTTGGAAGCTTTGAGATTGATAGGACTGATTTATTCTACTTTTATCTTTAAAAAGTGTGATTGACAAAAAAAATAAGCTCTCACATGTAGAATCAGGATTTAAAGATGCATGAAACTCTTCTTGTCAAAAGCTGCCTTGATTATAGTCTAAGACCTAAGACAAAACCTCTTTGATCCATAGCATCAAACATTAATAACGTTAGCTAGGAGGATGTAGGCATTCTCTTACATGACCAGTTCACTGCTCACTTATGTACAGCATAATAGGGCACTGACCATTACTCCACCAGCTCTGCTTTCTTCCAAAGGTTAAAGTAATTTTCTCTGGCATCCTTTGATTCCTTCAGAATGTCTTGACCTATAATACATAGAATCAAGAAGCTGAAAGAGAGGATCTGAGTTTAACTGAGGGTATCTCAGGTGCTCAAAGTACAAGCTTAAATTCTCATGCCTCACTGTGGTATGGCACAGCCACAGGGACCAGCTGTGTAATCCAGATGTTGCAGAAATCCTGCTCTGTGTGCAGAAACCCGTGGTGTCCTCATCCGGGATATTGCTAGCAGTTGAGGTGAGAATCATCTTCTGAAGAAGTCTCTCTGCTAGCTGCTTGGCGCAACTGCGTTAGAATTTTACTGGGGGGGGACGACATGAGGATTCACCGCGCCTTTCTTATGGCTGCAGTAGCAGTGCATGCTGCCTTTCCGAGTCTCGTATAGCAGAAATTTCTGTGCCAACAAAGCTTTTGAAAATTCTGTGGAGATTTGGGCATACTGGTTTTATAAAGTGTTGATACTGCACTTTGGAGGAGGCTGCTGTTCCAGGATTGTGCTTGTAATTGCTGTCAAAAATGCTAAAAGCAGTGATTCCAATCCAGCAAAACGCTTAAGCACTTACTGCACTTGGAGCACGTGTAAATTGTTCCAGTAACATCAGCAGGACTGTCTACTTGCTTAAAATGAAATATCTCAAAGCCTGGCACAAATGGGGTGAGAATGCTTTACAATTCATAGGGAAACGTCCTAGAAGAGCAAGAGGAGATCTACTATTGGTCATATTATTAATCCAGGGAAAGCTGGGACTATGTGTTTTGGAGTCACTGTATTTCCATCAATTAATAGCATGACCAATTTCTCATAGGAATGCTAGAAGAGGAGGATGTGGTAGGAGGGAAGGAAGAGTAGGATGTGGCTTGTGCAGTCTAGTTATGTGCACCCTTGAACAAAGAGCACAGAGGGTTAGAAGATACTTAAAATAATATCTTTGTTTCGTGTGCCAATTAACTGTGATACTAATTCTGTGAAGTGCTCTTTTTTTCTTTTAATCAATTGCATGGTTTTCGGCAGATGTAAGCTAAAGAGTGCACAAAGGGAGCAGATCTCGTGGATTTCCATCTTTGTTGAGTGTGGAAAGGAGGTTTGCAAGATGACTGCAAATGGACACATTCACATGCATTGGATAGATAAAGCAGGAGCCTTTCACAACACAGCTGATGGCCGCAACATTGTACAACAGAAAACAGCTACAGGTGGCGGGTGAGAGGAGTGAAGACTGAAGCAACCAAACACATAGCTTGTTCAGGTATCCGGTATTTCTTTAGCAGTAAGAGCCCAACCCTGTCGTATACTGCACAGCGATGCTCTTGGCAGACGTGATGAGAACTGAGTTTCTGGGTAGCAACTGGGTAGCCCAAAGGTATTGGGTCCTCGGAATCCATACACTAGAAAATCTAGACTGGTTATAGATTTTTATTTTTTTTTAAGCTTGTTTTGGCTAATCTAGGCTGAATTTCTCAATTAATTGATGAGCTGCAAATATTGAGCATGACTGCTCTAAGTTTTGTTGGAAATGGGATGGATGCTGGCCATTAGGATGCCAGTTTCACCATTTAACTGCTCCTGACCTTATTCCTATAACAGGCAAAAGCCAAAAAACTCTAAATGATTCAAAGGGTTGCATGGGATTTAGTAAAGCAGTGTGATGCTTTGGTGACCGTTGGTACACCATCAAATTAAATCTTTGATCAAAGAAAACATCAGAGCATTCAAATGAAGTGCAGTGATGCAGAAAATTAGAACAGCAACGCAAGTAAATTCAGCAGTGACCGGCTCTGTTAGTTTGCTACGTCTGTCTGGTGGGATTTAACTTTCCTTGAAGGTATTTTCTGTCATAAATTGCATTGTCTGCCTAAGCCAGTGAGGTCTGTGGGAGTCCGCTGTCTGTTGTTTTGGCAGGTATCTTGGTTTGACTGCAGTATCCTAACCAGGATGAGCGTTAACCCCTTCCGCTGTTCACAGGAGTGATGATTTTTAAGGGTCTCTTTTGAAATAGGGATGGAGTTCTATTGTTTTAAGTGGATGCATACTCAAGTGTGAAAGGACAGTCCTTGAAAATTGGTTGCAAACCGATGATAGTCGGGTCACCTGTTGTTGGCTTGGTCTACTTCTCGTGCTGGTGGATACATCAGGAGTTCCTCCATTTCCGTGGAGTAGCAGCAGGATCAATGCACTGGAAGCCTTTGGCAAATGTGATCCTGACGTTGCATATGCAAGTTGTACTAGCATGAGTATAAAAAGGGTCAGAACTAAGTGTGTGAGCTCCTTGCCATCTATTTTTGAAGGTGCTGCGTGTCCAGGGTGTGCTCTGCTATTCCCTCCGATGCTGCAGTGAACAATGAACAATACCTGCCCCTACACTGAGCATTGAATAGGAGAAAAACCCGTGGCCAGCTGTGATGCCAAGACCAGGAGCACGGTGCACTTACTGAATGTACGCTCTGCAGCTTTGGAAGGATTATGGGGAGCAGAGGCAACACAGGGTGGAAGATCTCTCCTCTCAAATACGACCATGTGGCATGTACACGGCAGCCAGAACTGATGCTGTTAATGGTAGCCGCTACCCACCGTTTCTCTTGCTGGCTCGCACGCCCACACGATGTTTTCAGGTCTGTCTTGCAGCACCGCCTGTTTGAAATGACACATATTCTTAGGCTGAATCTATTCTGAAAGCTGAATTCCACACTGCTTATAGCTGCCAGAACCAAAACCTGCCAAGCAGCAGCTAATTAGAAAACATTAATGTTACAGTCGCTTCAGAAAAGCTCAGTGCCTCTTTGCAGTAGGCTGTTGGGTACAGGATCAATTATTTTTGTTTTGCAAATAGATTATCTCCAGTTCAGAAATGTTTTAAAAAATTTAAAAAAACGCTTTTAACCTCAGCTGGTTCTGTTTGTAATTTTACTTCTAAGCCTTTCAGATGTTAGGAAAAGGGGAATGGCCTAGGAATGAGTCATACATGGCTAAAACAAAACCAAATTTCCATCAACTTCCATTGTGACTTTTTTGGTTGTGTTTTGTTTTTNAACAACAGGATGAGCGTTTGCAAAATGTGCGAAGATGTGCTGAGCCTTGAGATGTGCTGGATTCTAGGACTGATAAAAGCTACCAGCCCCACAGAGTCACTGCATGGAAGTAGAAAGCAGAGCTGTGTCTCTCTGTAGACCTCATGTGTAGAGGTGTTGAGGTGTACATTCAGAGAGAAAAAGTAACAACCAAACTGATGAGGAAGCAAAAGTGTTAAAATGGAAAGCTTTAAAGGATTTCTGAAAGTACAGCTGAACCCAAGGACTTGGAGCAGCTGATCACACTGAAATTCTCATAGCCGCCAATTAAGTGTATGCTTAACGTATGTGGGTAATCCTCTGAACTACACCTCTGTTCAAATGAAGTATAAGTGCCTTGATAATCTGCAATAAGTGGCAAAGCATTTTGAGGTATCATAGTAGCTTTTCTTTAAAAGTGAGCTCCCCTTGAAATAAATTAGGTTGCTCCTTTCTTCTCTCTGTCTTCTGCTCCTTGTAACTTCTTCTGGACTCTTCTCAAGGATTTTCTCTCACCTTTTCTCTTGGCAGGAGAACATTTTATACACGCATGCAACTCGGGTCTGCTGTCCTTTTTGGGTATCTTCTTTCTGTCTCTCATACTCTTCTTCCTTACCTTCCGTAAATTTTTTCAGATGCTATAGCTGCACCAGCTCAAGTCCAGATCCCACGAAGATTTAAGCTTAGATCTGTAAGATGAGAGCCAAAGAGTAAATATTTCTTCTGTTCAGGGACAGGAGATGAAAGTGGATCAGAGCAGCAGACGAAAACACTGTAGTCGCTGAAAGTCTAAGTGTAGTAAAAAGAGTGAGTGGCGATATACGTAGAATCTAAACCCTTGTGAATGGAAGTGTCACCCATTCTGCACTGTTTTGTGTTTTGGTCCCTCTCCAGCTGGAGCAGAGCAGCTGAGAACTCCAGCTTGAAAAGTTCTGAATTATCTTCTCTAGATGCTGAGCCTGGCTGTCACTTGGGAGAAAAATATTGAGAATACATTCACAAACACTCCTCTCTCTTTATCTGTCCTATGGTATCTTCCCCCGCACAGATCTGGGGGAAAACTTTATCAAATACATGGTTATTAACATTAAGGCATGGCAAATGGTTGTTCTGTAAGAGGAACCAGCCTGTGAAATGGTTCATTCTGCATTGGTCTCTGAGCCATCTGATTGAGCATGCTGTGCAACTGTGCAGATGGGCAAGGCGGTGAAATCCTGCACTGATTTGTTGTCAGGGTGGCAGATGTTTTATTCTCCTGGTGCGTTCTCTGGCATTTCTCACAGACATGAAACAGAAGCAGAAAAAACTAAATTGCTGTGCTTTCTCTCCCTTGTTGTCCAAGGTAGTTTTGCAACTCATTTCTCCTGTAATCTTATGAAGTGTGAGAAAAGGTATGCACCTCCTGACTTCTCGTACAACTGTTCTTTATACTTTCACAGGTAATCTTCTTTACCCAGCCAGCTATAATTTTCAGGATGGGTCGTTTTCATGGTGCATGTCTTGCTTATTGCTTTAGTGTACTTAATACCCTTAATGGTGCTTTAAAGATGAGCTTTTGGATGACTAAATAAACAATTCAGCCTCTAAAACATTTGTCTCCTGACCTCTGGTCTGCACAGTACATAGCTGGCAGAGGAGGAGGGCATGGAGAAGGCAGAAGACAACATGCTGATGTAAGCTGCTGTCTAGACTGCCACGATAGCAACCCCTCGCTGTTTCTGAAAGCCTTCAGGTACCAGCATGTGCCGCAGGATGCTGAAGAAGCGAAGAGAAATGGGAGACGGCTAGCAAAGGTAGTTCTGGCCAAACTCTGATGTCTTCCTTGAGCACACAGCATGGTATGATTTGAATTGCTGTAGAGAATGCTGGCCAGCTTGTGGGAGCCAGGTCATTATTTCTGAAACTCTTGGCTTTGCAAATGGCAAAGACAACAGTTATTAAAAATCTTAAATTCAGTTCTAGAGGAGAATAAATGGAATGAGGAGAGTCTCTTCTGAAATGAAGGTTGGTCTCGTCTTGCCACCAGATCTTTGCCATTAGAAAACTAATCACATAGTTTTATGCTGTAAGTTCAGCCTTGCCTCAGCAAGAGTATAATTTCACTGATACAACAGATTCAATTTCTTAGTGTTAGCTTTTTTAATGAAATAAAAAAAATATTCCATACTTTGTATAGCACATTGGCCATCAGGGTAATTCTGCTGGATTCCACCACATCCGTGATATCTTTTTTTACAGAAATATGTCACATCTAGGGTATGGGTGCATCTCCATACTTATTCTAGAGATCCCTGGAACCCTACAGTATAAGCAGTGGTTGGGCATATACTGTCAATGTGGGTGAGACATGACTGAGACCTTGCACCCAAACACTGTGATCATCTGTGGTGCCTGCACTCTGTCCTGCAGGACCGTGGCATGACCAGGGAGGAGAAGGACCGTAACGGCATGCTGCTGCGTGTCCGGGCTGGGCCAGCATGGGCGTGCACACTTGGGCTGGCAACCAAAGATGTTATGGCGGTGTCTGTCACCTACAGGTATCTCCAGGCTACCGCTGTATTTCAGGGTTGTTGTCCAGCTTCTACATCCAGCAGTGATTTACCACTTACTCCGTTCAACCTCTGATGTGTTCTTCATTCTCATAAACCTCAAAGCTTCTTATGAAGAGTGTAAAGTTTGACCTGCAAATAAAGCATACAGAGAGGGAGGCAGTTCTTCCCCGTGATGCCACAGAGGAGATAAGGGTCTTACTGAGAACTGATTCCAAATTCAGTGCGTCCTCAGTGGGGAAGCTTAAACTGGCCGTGGGTGTCAGAGGCAAAGCAGCAAATCCTTCTTAGGTCTTATGTGTGCAGTCAGGTGGCCTAGAAGATGCTCACAGCATCCCTTGAGTTCTGGATATTGATGAAGTTCCATCTTTAAGCTTACAGCCTTTCCTTTCAGTACCGGATTGATGACTATCACGCTCAGAGATTTTAATTTTTTTTTTTTTTAAATATGGTATCACTTTCTTCAAAATGAATCTAGCAGGTAGTGTTACTGAAGTTTGGAAAACTGGGACTGTCAGGCTCTGCACCATTGCAGTAAAGCCTGGCCAGCTGGCAGAAAGGGGTGTGCTCTTCCCCAAAAATAAGCAGCATCTCTCTGACTGCTTATTTTGACAGAAACCCCGGCGTCGGTTTAAGAGTAGTACGTCTTATGTATAACTTTTCGCCTGAGGACTTTACTATGCTCCTGTCAGTTCTAGTAGCCATCCCGTTCACCGCCTGTCTGGCAGGAGGAGCAGAGCGGTGACAACGGAGGAGATGCTGCAGCTGTCACACCTATTTACAGCTTCTCAGTCACTGATGTGAGAGTAAACAAACGCAGTATTCATGCAATTGCGTGGTTAGCAATTTATTTTTAAAATCAGTCACTTGAAAAATACCAGGGCACAAGTAAAATAGCGGTCTCAGCACTTCCTGTGTGGTTTGCAACCTAGTGCTTGACCTGAGGGTTTCCCTCTGTTTCTGTTAATTTAATATAAGAGTTAAGGTATAGGCTACATCCTTACCTGGGGAAAGCACCTCTTTCTCTTCTGAGTGAACTTGTACCAAGACGGGATGTAGCTCTCCAAACGCAGGAACATACTGATTCTTGTCCGCTGCTGCCACTTTATTCCCTGATTTTATTACCCGCTCTGCAGTGATGAGTAACTATCTTACATGCAGGCAAGTGATATTTACTGTAAAAAAGGCTGAGTGAATTAGTGGTTGAGCAAATGTTTAAAGAAATAACAATTAGAGATTGCTTTCTGTTTTGTTTGAAAACACCGGGGGGGGGAGAAATTGAAAATGTAAACATTTTCTCTTTGATAGCCAAGAAACAAATGCTCGAGCTCATCTCTTCCAGCATTGCATCCTCATAAATGTGGTCATGAAAGTGGCTGTATTTAGTCACTAAATCTTTATTAAAGTCAAACAATGGCTGACAGTAGACCATTTGTAAACAAAGGAGTAAGCTGGGAAAGTTGACAGGATTAAAATCTGTGTTGTTGGGGCTGAAGTGGGACAATCCCAGATAACATAAGGAGGGTGAGCCCCTAATAACCCACACGGACACAGTATCTGGGGGCATGGATGTTGCACTCTGGTTTTCCTTCTGTCTCTGCTTTCCTCCTCCTTGGAGCTGCAGAGGGCACCATACAGAACAAGCATCTCATGGCAGGAGCTGCATTTTTGGCTTGGAGACGAGAGCAATCATCCCTTGAGCGTAGCAGCTTGGTTACACAGCCTGGTCATTGGCAGTAGCCCTTCAGCAGCTGCCTTTTGGAGATGTCCTCCAGTACAGTGGCTGCTGCACAGGGGTTTTGTAATCAGGCTGACCTGCGTCCAGTGTTCCTCACTGGGACTTACTGGTCCCTTAGCATCTCACCTATCAGTCAGTTTCTGAAGTATGTGAGAGAGAGCGTGGTGGTGTGTATTTATAAACTCAACCTGGATGGCATTTTCAGGGACGTGACCTTAGAGCTGCCATGAAACATCTTACGCTTGTTTGTTTCCTCCCATTTGGGGAGGCTTCGTCTCTGCTGCTGTCACCTTGCTTTAACGTGGTGGTCCAGCCTTGCACCTAATCCCCGAGTGTTAGCAGCTTGTGGCAGTGTTCGAGTGTCTCTGCCACCATTTGATCCTCCTTTGCCATGGCTCTGTGTGATGGTACTGTTGCTTTCCGGCTCGCATCATCAGCTAGTACCAAATAGGTTGGGTGGTTGTCTCTCAGAACTGCTAAGGGATGTGTTTATACAGTAACTTAAAAGCATCATCCTATGTAAGATCCTGTACATGAGCGTGGTACCTCCTGATGTAGTTCCTACTAATTCATCAGTAGCAGAGCTGTGCATTTCCCTGGTGGCACCAGAATGTGGCTTCCAAAATGTAGCAGCCTGCATGTTTGGGCTTTTTGTACTCCTACTTACACTTTTTCCTCCTGTTTTTCTAAATAATCATAAAGTGGACTTACTTTTGTGAGTCCAGGGATTGCTGGAACCAATGCTTCAAGCAGCACAACTCCCGTTCGTCTTTCAAATGTGCTACCATTTCTGCTATAGGAGCATTTATTTCATACACAATCTGGGCTATGTTTATTTTTGTAGGTCCAAATTCAAGCATGGGCTGTGCTGCCCAAACCCAGCAATGGATTTAGGTTGTGGGGAACCATCATCAAAACCCTGATTTCTCCAGAACTGGATTTTATGACTATTTTTTTTTTATCTATTTCATAGAATCTGCTAAATAGCCTCCATATCTGTTCTTTGGAAACTGACAAATTCGCAAAGAGACAGGTTGATGGGAACAATTGCTGTTAAAAGGCAGGAGGGGAAACAGCGGTAAGGGCATACGTGCACTCACATCATGTAAACCTGATGCCGACCAGTGGGAGCCTGCACACGCTTTCCTCCCTGCCCGGGAAAGCCCCGCGGCGACAGGATGCCTCCTGACCTTATTGCCTCTTAAGGACAGGATTAGCCCTGGCCGTATTGCCAGCATGTAGGAGCAGACGGCTCCCTGTTGGCACATCCTGGGCAGAATGGTGGCCCTTGATTGCTGAGGAGCATGTGGGGAAGGAGGAGCGGGTGGAGGGTGGCACTGCTCTTCTGCTCTCCATCTGCCGCTGCCCACCAGCACAGCTGCCCTCACCTGCCGGAGCGGAAGAAGGACCTTTATCTGAAGAGCGAAAGGGAGAAAAGGTGTTTGCGATACAGTCGCTCCCTCGTGTTGTTCAAGGGACTCCTCAGGTCCACATCTCTGTGCGTGTGCATTGAGCGCTCGATGCTGGGGGCAGCCGTAAAGCATCGGTGGGAACAAACACATGCCTTGCCTCCGTGGTGTGCGTACGTCCCAGGGATAACAGTGCACATGTTAAAATTGTCACATGCCTGAGACATATAGTAGAGTTGGAAAAAAATACCCAGGAATGACAAGCAGATGTAAATCCCCTTGCTATTGCTGTCTTCCAGGCAGTGTCAGGGGTACTTTGTTGATAGCCGCTGCTGCGGAGGAGGAGGCGGTGTGAACACAGTGACCACAGACTGCTCAGCAGTGGCAGAGTCCCTAAGTAAAAGGCAAATTAGCCTTGTACAGGCTTGCAGAGAAATAACAAGTGACTGATGAGCACTCTGCTGTTCGGCTATGAAGATTTGGAAACCTGAAATGATTAACCAAAGAAACAAGCTATTGGGTTTTTTCCTAAGTCTCTGGCATTTCTCTTGTCTATCTCAATTATTTTCCTGATTTCATAGGAGGACTGTTTATATCATAAATAAACCTTTGTGCCAACCATCTCATCCATCATTTCGTATTTCTGTTCAAAATCTCATCTCCTAATTCCAGCTGGCCTACAATAACCTCTTCCATTATCCGCTTTATAGATTTCAGGGATGCTTTTTCCCATATATCCCCTCAACCTTACATGTATTTTCTCACAGACAGGAAAGCTGCTTTATTGTTTTTTCCCAGAATACGTTCTGAAAACTGTCCCTTTTTAAAGTCAGCAAAATGCTGGGCAATGGCTGGACTGCTGGTGCCTGTAACCTACTTAGTTTTGCCTCATTGCCATCTTTGGCCCACTCCCATTCCTTTTCTTAGGTTTTGGTCAAGACCTTTTCATTTATTTTCATAGTTCCTGTGGGATCCTTGTATTTAACTAGAATTATAAGTCCCTAGAGTTAAAGTAAAAAAATGAAACATTTTCAGATCACAAGTATTGGAGTATTCGGCCCATTGAACACCATTTTTGAGGAATTTTATCTTTTTCTCCATGTCTGTGGAGAAAACTAGTGTAGCTGTATTCCCGTCTGTGCATCCATATATATCTGAAAGCCCTTGGCCCACCAGTGATTCTCCCAAAGTGTTCTCCAGAGTCACTGGCTGTTCATCATCCCACTACTGCATGCAAGGTAGCTGCACCCTTTTCTTCTAAATGATCAACTGGGTTACACAGGGCGCATCTTATTTTGGCCAGCCCTCTTCAATGCCCTTCAAATTGTGGGTAAAGCCAAACAAATAAAGAACAATCAATAAAACAATAAAGATTAATTTGTTTAAATAACTATGTGGGATAAGCAGAGACCGACTCTGAAAGCTGCCAACAGTGTCAGGCAGCTCTCGTGAGCACCCAGGTCAGCCCTGTGAGTGGGAAGGGGCAGCGTGTTTGCCTCTGTTCTCAACTATCTGCTGGTGTGCCCCTCCTCTTCCTTCAGTGTGGCATTTTTTGTAACCGAGATAAAAATAATCTTATGCTATTGCATATGCATCTGTTTTCAGACTGGGATTTCAGAAGCGTGCATTTAGAGACAGCTTTTATGTGTTGGTTCATCACAAAGACTCCATTTCAGGTTTTTTATCTTTGTTTAGATTTTTCACCCTGTCACTGAAATTACAGTTGTCTTCCTACATGTATGTCAAGGTGCGATAAAGATATTTTTTTTTCCCCCCTTTCCAGGCCATCTCTGATTAAATTATAATTGTAGCTTTTCTGCACCTCCTCACTCCGCTCCATCTTTTAAATCAAGTCCTCTGAGCAGCAGGTTCAGGTTAACCAGTAGGAGTTTGTAGTTGGGTAGGTGAAAGCCGAGGGTGTCTGGCATGTTTTCAACAAATGTACTAGTCTTGAGGACAGGAACTGCATGTCTGTGCTGGCTCCACGTCTTTGGAGAGGGTAGAAAAAGCTCAGGTTTGGGATACAAATGAGGGTGTCCACAAAGAGGTGGCTATCACCTTCAACTGAGGTCAGAACCTTTATGTTATGTGTCAGATATGCTTGGAGTGGTTTGGGTCCAGTTGGCATTGGTCTGGTTTAGATCAATTTCTTTTCACTTTCAGTATCTTCCTGGCAAAAAGAGGCAGATCTAATTCACCTGAAATCATGATACAAAATAGCAGTTCATTTTTTATTAAAATTACATTTAGTCTTGCTGGTAGCTTCTTTTCCTTCATACCTTTTTCACTTGACAGAACAAGATGGCCAGGAGATGTAAAGGGTGTCACCTGGAAGAAACTTTCTTAAATGTGCCTTTCATCCCTATTTATTTCTGAGCTGTGAAGACTGTCGGTGTTGCGTAAGTCAAACATTTACATTTATACTGTGATACAGCGCAGCATCATTAAGGTCATAGACCTCCTGCTTTGACATGAAAAGTATCCTTTCCTTATCCTATTCAGCACTTTGTGTACAAACGTTTGATTTTTCACAGAGAGATGTTGTTAATAGCAACTGAAGCGTTTATCTTAGTAACATCATGTCTTTTAATCAACTAAAGATCACAGTAACCTTTTGAGAAAGTAGAGTACATCAATATCCCTATAATTCACTGCACCAATGTCAAACTTTTCGTGTGCAAAATATCTCGTTTGCATTTCTGCAAAGGAAAGAAACATGTCATCATCTAAATTACAGGCTTTAATGAAGGCCTAAAATGAAAATAATACAGATGAGTTAATATTTTAAGGCTGTCAACTCATACTTGGTTCATCTTGTTCTGTCTCTAGATGCCCAAGTACGGTTGGCAGATGCTGATGCTGCATTTTCTTGCTTTTTCTACTGTCATAACTACAGATCAACAGGGATCAGCTGTGCACTTTTCAGCCTCAGAATGTCAGGCAGCCTTTGACCAAAATTGCTCATGGGCTAAGTCATGGAGATGGATCAAAGGCAGGAGAACAGGTATTAAGTAGAGGAATTGGAGCGATAAGAAGGGAAATAAAGCCAGATGAAAAAAATGAGGGAAAATAGAAGTGTAATGGGAGCAGCGAAGGAAAGATGAGAGTGAGATGGGAGAAAAGATACAAGATGAAATATGACTGAAGTGTAGATAATAGAATCATAGAGTATCTCATGTTGGAAGGGACCCATAAGGATCATTGAGTCCAACTCCCTGCTCCTTGCAGGACCACCTAAAACTAAACCATATGACTAAGAGCATCCTTGAACTCTGGCAGGTTTGGTGCCATGACCTGGGGAGCCTGTTCCAGTTACCTACCACCCTCTCAGTGGAGAACCTTTTCCTCATGTCCAGTCTGAACTTCCCTTGAGGAGGAGCAGCTGAGGTCACTTGGCTTGTTGAGCTTGGAAAAGAAAAGGCTGAGGGGTGCCCACATGGCAGTCTAGAACTTCCTCAAGGAGCTTCTTTCCACTTCCTTGTGTCCTGTCCCTGGTCACCAGAGAGAGGAGATCAGCACCTCCCCCTCTGCTGCCCTCCTTGCTGCAGCCCATACACAATGTTTTCTGAAGAGAAGAATGAGCACGCCCTTGTATTTTAGCCTTTTGATGAAAAGTGGTGAACACCAGCTTTTGCCTGATCTGAAGAAAAAAATCTATAGGAGTTATTCTTCTAACAGAAGTAGGAGAACAGTTTGCTAGATTTTGAGTTTCTTCAGTTTTGTGAAGCCACTTGTTCATTAGGACTGGTGGAAGAAGATATAGATGGGAATGATTAAAAATTAACATCAGAATATCACTAGTGCGTTATGGATCAAGGCAGCTTTGGAGTTAGAGGTCAGCTGAATGCTGGTAATCCTTCAGAGATTCATCAGCTGGTCACGTGGTGGACACTGAACAAGCGCAGAAAACCCTGAAGAGCTTACAATCAAAGCAGACAAGATAAGGCAAGAAGGAACTTAACATATGAATCAGAGGGAAGGATTAAGGTCCGTAAAGAAAATTAGTTCCACTTTTCCTTTTTTTTGTGCTTCATTGTGCAAATAATCAGATTTGTAACACAGATCTTGTTGTGACACAAATCATGACTGGCTGGTTTTGCTGCTGTTCTCTGTGTGTGAGCAGATTCTTGCTCAAAGCCCATCGTGTTTGGAGCCTTCAAAGGCCAAGATCAATTGGCAGCCGGGGCCTGGTTCCAAGTAATAGATAAGGATTTTCTTGATGCAAGATGTACTGTACTTTTCATTGAAAGGTGCCAATTCATTCTGAAGGCAGAAGCGACCCAGTGATATTTCCTCAGTAATGAGTCATGCACTCTAATGCTTTCTAGAAACCTTTTTTGTCTTATTTTTTTTCTTTTTGTCCATCAGGTCAGCAAGACTTGAATGAATTGGTAATGTTCCTTCTTTCTTTTTTTTTTTTATGGTACAGCTGTGAGGAGCTTGGAACAGAAAGGACGGGTATTGGTCAGATATACAGGGAATGTGGGTATCTATGGACAAAGGGTACTGGTGGTATTTTTGAAGCCGAACTTCAGCTTTTCTGCAGCTTCTCAAAGAGCGAGCGCTTTCCTTCTGTGTGAACACAAGTGGTGCCTGCAGAGCAGGATTTTAGAGGGAAATGAGTCCCAAGGGAAGGAGAGAAGTGGAAGCTAATTCTTCTGCTATGGCTTGGGCAGGCTGGTGAACAACTTCTCTATCTCTGGGGCTGGCATGCAAACTTGAGGCTCTGCTTTCACCTTGGAGATGGTGGCACTGGTTTTGTCTTACCAGTGCTGGGGGTAATTTAGTGCCTTGTGGGAAGGAAGATGCTGCTGTGGGCAGAGCTGCAATACACAGCCTGGGATCCCTACTCGGTATTTGAAGAACATGTTTAACATTGGTGGTGACTCTTATGTGGGAATTGCTGTGTTCGTTCCTCTTTTCACACTGAGACTCTGTCCACCCCCAGAACTGAAGGAGAGGGACAGAAATTTTTTGCTTCTGTTTCCTCTTTCTTCTCTATTTAAGCTGTAAAAACAAGAAGCTGCTCTTAATAAAACTGGATGAAATGTGGCTCGTGACAGCAGCGCTATGTAACTGCAGACTTGAGCTTCATTTTGATGTGTTCTCATCTGAGCTGGGAAGACCCAAGATTGAGAAACACGGCCTCAGACTGAAAAATTTAGTGTATTTAATTGCCATCTCATTCTTTCTGGATCTTGCAGCAGAAAGTTGAAGGTGTCCAAGGCCCACTGTAAAATCTTGTGGGACTCGTATCTGAAGTAATTAGAAAGACTCTCTTAAGTTTCTTGGGAGGGCGTTTACTCTGGGCCAATGTGAAATACACAAGGCGTATGTGACCTCCCACAGATTGCCTTCTCCTGCACCTATTTGTGATGCACCTCTCCCTTCTGTCCCCTTGCCTATCTGTGTCTGTCTTCTTGTATCACTACCTCCTATTATCCTTTCAGCAGTACGTGATGATCCAGAAACCCAGACCAGACAGCGAAGAGGAGGAGCACGTTGCGGCTTCCCAAGCCACAGTTGGGAAGGCCGTTGCTTTTACATGCAGAGGTTGTAACAGGCACCAGCACAGTCTGACAATTATTCCTCTTCCTGATACTGCGTGGCACAGCCTGGTTCTCTTATCTCCATCATAGTATCCGAATATCGCTGTTGGACTAAGCAGGGTGTTGGATTTTGTGAATATTCTTTAGCTGTGTCTTGTCAGTTTTGCCTGCAAGCGTATAAACCCTGCAGCCCTCTGAAATCGGTGACATGATTGTGTATGACAGTCATTAGTGGATGAAACAGAAATCTGTCTGCGAGCATCTGTTTTGAGGGAGACAAATATAATTAAAGTTTAACCATGCTGCATTTGCTTTTTTATTTACTGGGACCCAGTCCGTCTTCTTAGGGATTGCAGTCCCATTTCTCGTGGTCCTTCTGAGCAGTTTGACTTGGTGCTTTTTGTCGTTGTATGTGTGTTTCATCTAGGCGTGCTTTGTATCACAGGCTGGGACAAACAGGTTTCTTCAGAGATTCACTTCACGGTAATGAAACTCTACCTTCTTGAATGTCTTCTGGATTTTCCCAGGGGGAATCCTTTCTGGTTTCTGGTTGTTCTGAATGGTCAGACTCTACACTGCTGTGTTTCCTAACGTATTCCCCCAAGCTGGTATTTTATTATTGCAGTAAACGTCAATATAAAACTAATGTAAATAGGAGACCTGGGTTCAGTGACTCCACTGCTTTGATTTTTCTCATGCCAATAGCAGACATGGATATGCCATGCTTAGGTGAAGGATATCTGACAGCCGTTGGTTGCTTACACTGTATTGGCTTTTGGTGTAACGAGTCACTGATAATTCTAATTACTAGTTACAGTTGCAAATTAGTTACACTGTGGTCACAGTGCCTAGGCAAGACTGGGACCTCACTGTGGCAGGCTTTGTGTAAACTAAAACTAAATGAAACTGCAGTGGAACTCAACCATTTTGCCAAAAAAACCCCATAACTTTTATAAAGAAGAACAACAACAAAAAAAAAGAGAGATGAAAGAAGCACAGAGAAATGTAAGTTTCTGAAGGTACTGACTCAGGCAATAGCAAGGACGCAAATAAGAGTTTCTTGATGAGCACCAGCCTCCTTGCCCATGGTGCCCAGTATGTCTCAAACTATTCTTTTCTAGTTGAGTGGCTGTCTATGGTCACTAGTGTTTCTGCTTTGAAGCCAGTAGAGCTTTTCCACTGGCATGTGCAAGCTCTCTAGATTGTACTGTAATTGGATGTGGTTTGGAATTGGCCTGAAACCACATCGTATTCATCTCTTAAATTTGGTTTGTTTGTTTCACTGACTTAACTTGTATTCGTACCAGCAATCTGGAAATAAAAGGTTCAAGAGAAATTTGCACATTTCCCACACAAGCCAAGCCTGAAAGATTTTTTTTTTGATATTTTATCATTTCCCACTTCTCTATGTCATTTGTTCCTGAACTGAGCTGGAGTTTATTTTGATGTGGTGAATCTCTAAGCTGGGCAGTCTTCTTGAATTGATGTACTACATTTTATCAGTTATATTTCCATGATGCTGTTTGAGCAACAGGATGGATTAAGTGTGTTTTTATTCTGTAATTAATTCTGTGTACTTCCCAGTAAATAAATAATGTCTTTCCTTAACTTAGAGGAACTTAAAGTAATGGTAAACCGCATATGAAAGGAATTATGTTCTCCTTTAAGGATGTAATGCAGGGATTGATTTTGTACAGTCAGGGACGTGTGCTATGATATTATGGCATGGTTTCCAATTTATTTTCAAGGGAGAACTGGATCAGGTATTGAATGTGCTTGGAGGAAAGCACTCAGAGCAGCATCCATCCTTTTACGGAGTGCAAAGATCACTTAGGCCTTGGACAAAAAACTTAGGGTTTTTTTGAGTTCAGGCCTACCAACAAACGTGTTAAAAACATTATTTGGAATGTTTTAAACTTTCTAACTTGACCTCATTTTAACTTCGGTGAACATGGTCATCTGTTTATTACGGTCATCTATTTGTTATCTGATGCTGCTTTTATCCCTTTGACTATGCTTTCAGCATATAATCATTCATATTACAAAAAGACTCATGATTTTCAGGGCACTTTCAAAATGCAGAATTGCTTTAAAGAAATGCTAATTTCTCTTGAAAAACCCTTCCCTTTTTCTCTGCTGTTTCTTGTATTATTAGTTTATTGATTTAGTTACATTTGCGATGGGTTTGTGTAGATAATTTTAGAGGTATGTGTGTCTGTCACTTTTTTCACTGCAACTCTAAAGCCTTAAGTGTAATAATGGGAGTAGGAAGTAAGTTCCTACCAGCACATAAGAAGGTAAAAGTATAAACTTGCAAATGAGCAGCGTGTGCACTCCCTCAAGATTACTTACATTCCCATACGTTGCCAACGGAGACCAATAGATGTCTTCCCAAGGGAGTCTCGATGTCCAGTTTAAATTCCTAAATTTGCCTCCTTTTGACTGGATGGTGAGTTTGAGAATGTTTTTAAGGACACTGCTTCTGAGGGTGCAAACCAGATGGAGTGAACCTCTGTCTGTGTTTGTTTGCTGATGGCTTTAATTGTTTCTTGGGGTACCTGTACAATTTTTCTTTGTGATTTTCCTTCCTAAGCTCTCAGTACCTCCTTGTGTTACAGATTTATTCATGCAAGACACAGAATGGTGGTGTGGAATGCATAAGTCTCTTGGAGATATTTTTGAAACGGAGATCTTCAGCATTTCAAAATAGAGCTGATTAAAGATGAGAGGGATGCTTGCATTTTTATAAGTCCTAGATGTTTGCACTGTTGTTACTGAGAGTCTCCCATGCTGCTTATTAATATTCCTGTGTTGGATATTTGATAAGTGATGCTCGGCTTGAAAAAGGCTTGAGCTCCAGTTCTGAAGACTTCATTGTCTGGGGTAAGCCCCTCTGGGGGTAGACGGATAGCTGTGGGGCTGCTGGGGTGAGAGCCCTCTTTCTCCCCAGGAAGAAACAACCTCCAGAATGTTCTAGGGTTAGCTCAGATCAGATGTCCTTTGCCTCTTACTTTTCTTTAAGAGGTTTCCCTTATTACACAGTCCATCCCAGTTCAAAGGCTGCACTAAACGGCGCAGGGATACCCCAGTCCTCCGTTTTTAACTGGGCTGTGCCTGTATCAGAACCAGTGGCTCCTCAGTGAGAATCTTTCTGACTTCTCCGATTTTTATCTGCTTCATCATTTAATCTTTTTACTGTACGCTTATTGATGCCATGAAAAAAATGAGATGATGATATTTTACTTAAATGGGCTTGAGCGGGTTCGTAAATACAATCTCAGCATAGGTAAAAGTATTGTAATCTAGGTCTGTGAGTTTGTTATTTATCTGAATGTATAAGCTTCGGACTGAAGAATCCAGGCAGCTCTTCAGTTGTGCCATGCACATGTTAAAGTCTCCTGTAGTCAAGTGTGCTACACTTCTCCCAGGTATTTTATTTTTTTTTTGCAATTGCTTTTGTAGGACTTGTACTAAGGGCTTAACAAAACAGAGCTTGAGATTTTGGTGCAGTTCCCTTACCTTATATTTTAGCTTGCTTTTTGCATTCCAGTAGTTGAGGTTTATTCTCAATCTTAGACTGCTTTTGGCTAGATTGATTATTTTAAAACCACATCTGTAGATGCAAGATAACACCGCAAAATTGTGCATGTAGTCACGTACATGCATGTACAAGTATCAATCTAAGGGTATGTGGGTGTACATGTCTTGCTTCAGTCTGAACTTTGTCTTATAGAGCACCAAGGTATCCCTTAGCTATTTTGTTGCTTTGTTGCTTTGACCATCTGAAGTTCAGAGGACTCTGAGCTTCAGGTCTGAAGAAGAGTCTGTGTATTTACTTTGGCTGTCAGGCTCTGGAGAAACCCTGCCTGACCTTGGAGCCAGCCCATTCTTTGATTACATTTAGACACCCTATATGTGAAAGACTTTGCAACTGGTGCGCTGTTCTGGTGGTGGTTATTTATTCTGTACCCGAATAGTGTCAGACTCAGGGACAATAACACATCTCTCCTGGTTCTGTACTTTAAAAACATTGCTCCAAGCACTAAGCTCCTAAGACACCAGGGGAGTGCAAACTTGAATCTTCGATAAGCCATGGGAGGCCACCGAATCTCTCCTTCTCTCTGAATCAGGCCAGCAGTGATTCCATAGTTCAGATTCCACTGAATAAAATGGGGGAAAAAATGTGAATACAATACATTTTAGCTTTATTTTCTTTGTTCCCTGCTCAGCCTTCCATAGCAAAAGGATAACTGAAAAAGCTTTTACAGAAATCACTTTTGGGTAGGAAAAAATTCATTCCCGAGGAAAGCTTTTACATATTCATGTGTTTAATTATCCTGTGCAGCCTCACCAACTGCAAGAGTTCAAAGCACAAATATCGAACTGCAAATAGAAGTATAATGAATTATACATTGATTTGTTCCCATTCTGTACATTTGTCAGCCACTGAGGAGTGCCATTTTGCCTACACATATATAGACATGCTTATCTAGAGAGAAAGAATCAATGTATAATTTATTATAGTTTTCTGTAATATGGCCTGGACTGTTTGAACAATCTTTAACATAGGCACACAAACACAGATGGCTTGGCTGCTCTGTTTTTGTTTGGCGTGATAAAGATGTCATCAGCTGCTGTCTAGTTCAGCCACGCTTAATCATCCCTTTATGGTCTTCGTACATGAGCAAAACCTGGCTTGTGAGAATCTGTGTTTGTGAGAACATATGGAATATTTGGCTCTGATGATGGCTGTTCTCACAGTTTGATGAAGGTTTCGGCCCCCTAGAAGAGCCAGTGAAATGTCCCGTATGGATGCTCCTCTTTTTACTTCAAAGCAGAGTGATCCAGGCTTATTTTAAGACGGTTGTGAAATGCGTTCACGCTGCGCCTGCTGACTTTGCACCAAAGTGGATGAGAAACACGTGTTACTTCTCTTCCTTGGACTCTGCTGTGGGAACAGTAAATCCTAGAGGATGGTTGAAATAGTTGCCTGGTGGCACTGAGTTCTTAAGCACACACGATTTACACGTGATGGAGCTTTTAGTCTCTTCATGATATTCAACAAATAGTTATGTTGGAAGAAACTTTTTTTAGCACAATGAATACTGCTTTTCAAACACTAGAAATTAGGAAATTGTCAAATTTTTTTTACCTTCTAACTTTTATTCTCTTGTGTATTGTGTGGCTAGCTCGCTCGTGAAACAAAAATACAAGAGAACAGGATTAATTTTTTAGCAAATTGTATAAACCACTACTGAAGTGTTGTAGAATAAGTTGAGGGGGATGTGCGGTCTATAGGTTGTTCGAGCCATATGTTGAGCCTGATATGCCTAATGGGATCAAGACGTATGGCAACCTGCCAGATGTTGGTATTCTATCAAGTGAAGTGTACGCAGTAGGGATAACATTTGGCAGTCGTCCTCTCTTCCTGGAAGCTGCTCTGTATGTTTTACTTGACCTTCATGCCAGCCACTACCCACAAGGTCTCCAGACATGAAGAGGGCTAGCACAATGTCAGCTTTTTCTCTTTTTTTGGTCTGTCTCAACTGGAACACATTGTTTTTTGTTGACTGTCAGGCATGTTGTGTGTCTTTGAACTAGGTGCCAAGTAAGCAAACAAAAATGTTTACAAAAATAGCCTTAAATAAGACATGAGAGATATACCTCAAATATTCTGTCGGCATACCTCAGCCCTCCGCCCTTTTTTGTTTGTGAAAATGTAATGCAACAAGAGAATGAAAGGGAAAGAAAAAAAAATAGGAACAAAATGTTGAATGAAAATGATATATAGCTGAAATAAAATTGCATACATCATTACCCATTTTCTTTCTCCTCTGTTTTTTCAGGGGGTCTGATAGCATATATAAACTTCAGGAAAATAATCATTATGGAATAAGTTAAGACTATTAAATTGTTTTAATTTCCCTTCTGAGGCTTTCTGTTGGATCCCTGCAAGTATTTTCCATGGAAGAATTAATGTCTGGAAGTCATCATAGAATAATTTTTTCCCAGTGGGTTTGCGTTATGGTGGGGGGACTGATCTAACTCTTATGTTATCATATTTGAAGATAGATTCCAGGTGGCTATCTCAAAACTGCTGAAAATGAGGCATTTCTATCGTATCATTAAGATACAGCAGAGCTACAATGGTAGCGATTACTTCCCTCGATAGGCAACTTGTCTTTGTAGTACAACCGTCACTGTGTAAAATACATCAGATGTATAGTTTGAAAGCTTTTGAGTCTGCATGGAATAGGAAGTAATTTCTCTGATGAAACAGAGCTAAGCTATATTATGCCTGTTAGTGTGGTTTAGGAAAACCTCAGCCAATTAATTTTTCATGGGCTGTGTAGCAGGGTTTGGAGCTAGCGTGCAAGATTTTTTTTATTGCTGCTGGGTTTTGGTTTGAACAGTGGTCAGCATATGCAGCATAGAGGAATTTGTATGTAATTTTTTTTTTTCTCTAGAGGAATAAGATGATGTCCAAAATGTTGCATCCTTTAGGTCTAGCCCCTAACACCTGCCCCTTGAAATTCTTTTAATGTTTGTGAGAAGCATAACAATTACTGACTACTGAAGGATACAGTGGTTTACAAAATCACTGCTTTTGCCTGTGCCTGAAGTCTAGTGATGTAAACAATTTTTCTTCTGGAACTGGTTCTAGTTTTGAAATTGTGGCATTGCCTCCATTACTGCGAATGGCTGCCAATTCCCATCATTCCCCTCCCTCCCTGGGAACAGCCTAAGCATCTTGTTGGGCTAAGGGAGAGGGAGCAGAAGGAAAATCAAAAGAATATGAAGGTCGGCCCTTTCCTCTGCAACCAAGATAACTTGGCCACAACAGTAAATTGTAATGAGGCACTAGCATTTTGTCAGAGGGGAACATGGCTGCAAAGACCACGGTGGAGGGAAGGGTTCATGCAGCCCTTTTTCACTTTGAGAAATGAGATTAGGCTTCATTCTTTTTTTTTTTTTTCCCTATATACCCACTCTTGAGCTCTGCTCTGTGGTTTTCCGCTTACACCCCATCATTTGACTTTTCTATTCATGGTGGGAATGCCTTTTCCACTCACAGGTATAAAGTGTCATTACAGCCAGCTTGTGCTAATCTTCTTTTCCTCTTTATCCTCCGGCACACGGAGAGCCACTTATTCTCTGTGTAAGAACAACTGAAACTTCCACTGATGCCTGTAGCTGTGTGCTTGCTTCCAGTCAGCGCCGTCTCCTTGTGGCTTTAGAGCAAAGCTGTCCCTTGAGACATTAAAACATTATGCCCTAGGCAGTGTTCCTTTCTTTTCTCCCACATTGTTTTTGTTGGTTGGTTGGGTTTTTTTGTAATAGAGGCACTTGACGCCAAAAAGGAATTGCCAGCCTGGATCAGAGCAGGAGACCATGTAAATCCAGTAAAATCCAGTAGTTTGGCTTTGAAGTTACCAATGCCAAAAGTATCAGAAGGTTGTCCAAGAAATCCTTGATGATTAAAGAGTTTAAGCTAGAGGCTTGGTGTTTGAAGCCCTTCCAGAATCATGTTCAATATTAAACTGATACCGCTCTGCAGGATGCTCTTATCTCTAAAGGAATTTCTGTTCTCTCTGAGTTTCCCGGTACGGCTGCACACGGTGTGAAAAGGTTCTCTGTTTTTCCACTTTTGGAAACTGTAAACAGATTTGAATAGCTTCTACGCACGATAACGCCGTTAGTTTTATAGC
The DNA here is from genome assembly GCA_013396915.1 of Stercorarius parasiticus. Lineage (NCBI taxonomy): Eukaryota > Metazoa > Chordata > Aves > Charadriiformes > Stercorariidae > Stercorarius > Stercorarius parasiticus. Next base: position 716,370 of record VWZL01005774.1, read on the forward strand.
CTCCTACTGAGTTTTTCCACATTGATAAATACTTGCCTTTCTGGTTCCCTCTCTCTATATTTTTTCTTCTATGTGCATGTGCTCCTGGAAGCATGAAAGTTATAACTGTGTGTAAATGGGACCTGGGCACCTTCTACTTCCCCAGCATGGTGTCCACAATGGGATGCTTGCCTCAGTTGTATTAGTTACTTGGAAGGTCAGCTAATGCTGCTGTTTGAATGGTTGTTCCCGGCTCATCCAGGTAGTTTAAAGCACGTCCCCTCGATTGCTCCACACGCTTTCGTGATGTTCATCACCCCGTCCAATTTAGAATATACAGGTTCACAATTTAAATTATATGTGACTTAGATTTGCAGCTTCTTCATACAGGTTGTTTGCATTTTTGTTCAATGCTGGCAAAACTCGCTCTTTTCCTTGATGCAGCATTACTGGCATTGGCTGGAAAGAGAGGAGGAATTCTAGGCACCTGGGACAGGATGAGAAACTCTGCCTCTGTTTCCAGTTGAGATTTGTCAGCAATAAAAAGGCTTTTTGTTTGTTCTCAGTTTTCCACACTTGGAAGATTAAATCCAACAGCAGTTGTTTGAGAATAATAGTTTAAAAGCAGTAGGATTCTTTGAAATAATAAAAGCTATTTGAAGGATGCACTAGACAGATGTAAATTGTGGGAATGGAATCACAGCATGTTTATCATAACAGTAACTTGGATGCTACCTATGCAGAAATATGAGAGTGAAACAATCAGGGTGAAAACACTTTCATGCCAGTTTTTTACACTGTTTCTTGCAGCTGATTCAGCACAAAAACTTTCTACAGAGAGGTGCTCCAGTCTGCACAAGGCATGTGCTCATCCTGAGGCACCTGAAGGGCAGCTGTGCTGGGGGACAGAGATCCAGCTGAGCTCCGTTCCCCATGGGAATGCCGTAACTAAGGGAAAATGGTTTCTAAAACCAAGAGCAAACTCAGAATTGAAGTGTCTGCTGCAGCATCTTGGAACATCTTTGGATGTTCCTTCCTGAATATCTAGACGTTTGTTGGTCAAGGCAACTCGTAGTGTGGTTCAACAGCAAGGTTGAAACTCGCACCTCTGGCACCTGAGATACTGCTGATAAGGAACAACTTTGAACAGGATGTCGTCTAAAAGGACAAAGACATTCTATCTAGCCCAGCATGAATCGGGAGAGCAGCAGAGGAAGTAATACGTAGGTCCTAGGAATATCATTAATTGGAAGAAAAGCAGAGATTGATACAATTGCGAAGTTTTAACAAGATTAAAAATAACAGGTTAAATCCTGATGCTTCCAAGTTAGAGTGAAAATTTTCCATTGCCGCTGGTAGGATGGGCATTTTGACAACTATATTTTGAAAATAAGCAGCTGTGTTTCCTAAGCTTGTCAACCTGACACTGTGGTTTCAAGGTGAAGCAGGGATCTGAATTAATTAAAATAAGAATTAGAAATTAACTGCGTAAAGCATTTGCATGGATCCTCCCTCTTCAGAATTAAATGTGTTTAATTAAATTAAATAGGATTGCCTTAGGTGCCCTTTAATTTTGGTTGGGGGGGGTGGTGGTGGAGGTGTTAATGCATTTAAACTAATCCATTTGCAGCGAACATGGAATAACTGTGCTAATTGTCACTGTGTACCCAGTCTTCGCATTGTACGTAGTAGGGCGATGTTCTGGCAAATGGCGGGCAGAAGTTGGTCCTGTAGATATTGCCAATAAATAAATAGTATCTGGGACATGTGCATTTACATAACAGTGCATGCTTTAGATGAGGAGAATATATATATATATATATGCATGTTTCTTTGAGACACAAGAGAATTAGTGTGGGGAGAATATTGGTCATGTGGGCTATCTCTTTAGTGCAAAATGTTTATTTAAAAAGAGCTTAAGAATTAAAATGTGGTTATGATGCTTTTGTGAACCTGTATATTGCTGCCATCTTTGGCAACTGCATTAGATTGATTTGTGATTGCAGCTAGAAGGGTTTCAGACACAGATATGCGCTGCAACGAACACCTGTTGCCAACGCAGAAGAAAACAGTAATTTCATTTTATGGGTTCAGAATATGTCATTGTGTAAAAATATGCTATATCTAAAATTTAACCCAAAAGAAACACTGAAAAGTTAGATATTCTGAAGTAAGAACAGGGATTTTACAAAACAATGTCTGAGCCTGGGTGACATTTCACCTCTCAGCATCCCGTTCCCAGAGCGGTGTGTGGCGAGGCCAGGGCCCAGATACAGCACAGGTGTTAGAGCTGCTGAGGTTTCCTCATTTCTGGAAAATGGCTACTGGAAGATTCAGCTATGCTTTCAAATCTCGATGCCAAGCCGGGGTTCCCAATGAGGCAGCAGGAACTAGGTGTTACACTTCTCTAGCTGGCTACGAAAAAATGACAGGCGCCTGATTCTCAAAGAAACGGAGCAATGTTAATGCCAAGTGATGGATTTTATGTGATGCTACTTAAGAAAACTAACATTTTTAGAGTATGAGTGACTGGTGCCTGACATGTTGTTTTTCCTTCATGTGAATCATTTTGGTTATAAAATAGGATTGTTCTGCTATCTGGGAAGTGTATCACTTAACTGTTCAAGAGCCTTGTTCTCCTCCTCGTGACCCTGAAGCACCCTCTTGGATGTCAGTAGGAGGTATTCGGCGCAGTGGGGGGTTCTCATTATCACTTGACATTTTGTGGTTTAGTTTCCTTCCTGTTGCTATTTAATGATTTGAGTTCTTTCTTCGCCAGTCCCAGAAGCCATTTAGCGAGCGACGCACTATTAGCGCTACTTAACAATATTGGTGTAGTTGCTAGGAAAAGAGTTTAATTTCCAAGCAGTGCTACAGCATTCCCCCATGCCATCTGCTCCTGCCACATCCCTCACCGTCACCTCTCCCAGTTAACCCTTTGCTGTGTCCTCCTGGCCCAGAGGTCTTGGGGAGGGTGGCACAGGCTCTGCACAGCTTTTCCAGAACTATAAAAACCCACCAAGGCTAAAGCAGGTCACTGGAATGGCAGTGACATGGGTGAGGTTTTTGGCTGATGTCATTTGGTGTGTATTTGCTTTGTAGAGGCACGGGCAGACAAATAGAGCAAGCACAGAAAGTGTCAGAGGCTTTCTATCCTTAGCCTGCTGCTTCTCACAGGCACTTCACAACTCCCATTAGCGTCTCGTCTGGATGTCTCACAGCCTTTAATGTAATATCTCAAATAAGACTGCAGAGGGAAGATACTGTACCTTTTGGGAGAACAAAGACATCTAGACTGAGGGTGAGATTCATCTCACTGAAGTTAATCTACCAAAAAGATAGATTGCCAGTTGATATTAATCATCCATGCTTCCCTCTCACCAGTGGAGAGGCGAGGATATCTCCCGAGGATGATTTACGGGACTCTAATCACTGGGCAGCCCTGACTGTTAAGTGGCAGTCGGAGGCCAGGCTGAGAAGGATGCTCAGCTGTAGATGAGCCCTTGTGGAGGCTGGACGAGTTCATGCTAGCAAAATTCTTTGCCAGTTATTAAAGCCGTAGCGATAGCACCTAGCTTATGGACTTCCTAAGCTGAAAACAGTTGAAGGCAGTGAGTTGTTAAGAGGTGGTATCAGATATGCTTGTCCTGTTGTGCTCTTACTTTTCCCTAAGCATCTATTTATGGCCACTGCCGGAGCTAACACACAAGGGAGACGGACGTTCTGTCTGACACCATATGGCCATTCCTGGGCTCTTATGCGAGGCCATTTTAGCAGCGAGAAGGGGGGGAAACACACATTTAGTAAGAGACGATTTCTGCAAATGGGAAGTTGGCAGTAAGGTTTATTTCCAGATCCGCGGTGAAGTGCTACTGACCTACAAACAGAAAAACTGGAAGTCAGTTTTACAGAAAGAGCCTGTGCCAGGTGCTGAATGTCAGTGCTTTATATCAGGTCACCGCAAGCCTTTTGGAGACTCAGATGAGCTGTTTCACCATGTGTTCCCCTCAGATGGTGCGGACAGCTTGTTTGAGCCTCAGACAGTACGAGGAGATTCAGATCTGACATCGTTTGCGGCGCGGTGCGTAGCTGTGCTGCTACACAAATGCTCCCTGCCTCCGCGACAGCACCAGGTGGATAACAGGGTGGAAGCTTGTCAGTTCAAATAACTCATTGAGGGCACAGAATGTGTGGCCCAAAAAACAGGTATCACTCACCAGAACAGTGCTCATGACCTCCCACTGTCCTGGGCACGTACGCATATATGTGTACCTCTATATTTTGGATGGTTGTTCCAGTTGAAAGATTTTGCAGAATTGACCATTCTATATGCTGATACCCTTAAAATGGTTTGCTAAGGAGGCAGGTACCGCAGATTGAGCGTTTTTCCAGCCACTGTGGTAAGTGTATGCCCATCATTTGCTGCAAAGATCTTTAACTAGTGTCTCCATAGCTGTTAAATGGCAGCATCACTGCATAAATACACTTTTGTTTGAAGGCAGAATTGCCTTTTATGGCAATCTCTACTTAAAAAGAAATCCTGATTAAACTGAGCAATGTTTTCCTTATGAAATCCCAAGACATAAAAAAGGCCGGTGGAATTGGATTCAAAGCATCAAGCTGGGCTTGTTGTGAAATGGAAGCTTCTGCTCTCTTTAAAACACACTCTGTGTTGAAACTGGCAGCAAAAATCTTTGATGCAGGGAGAATGTATCAAACTTGACTTTTGCAATTTCCTGTTTGGTTTCTTGCAAACTGCTTTTGTCTAATCGTATTTGATCTCAAAGATAATTTTATTTAATGTGGATTAGGTAGTATGACATATCCATTGTGGTCTTTCATCATTCTCTGTTTCATTTTGAATGTGACATGATATTTTCTAGTACAGATGAAATTTGTTCAGCAGTCAGCTTTGAAAGAGAGTCTGTCTTTTATAGCTCAGTAAAATGTTACGGATAGCAAACAAAAAAAGTTTCTTTATTCTCCAGCTTCTCCAATTCTTCGTTCTGATTTGTAGATTGCAGCCACCACTGTGGAGAGGAGAGGTGGTTTATCCTCAAGTTCTGTCCTGTTTAGCAGCCTCCATCGCACAGCTGTGCACAAATGGAGGGGTGTAGTTTGGTACCAAAGGGGGAGGTTACTGGGAGAGTCAAAATGTGATGCGGGAGCTGAAGGACAGGGTGTTAAAAGATTGATTTTTCAGCCCAGTGAGTACTGGGCACAGTAATTTAGGGCTGGTGGTACAGCAGCCTTCTGTCATGTGGCTGAATGAAGACAAGGCTGGTTCCTCTGTTTTTCACAGGCTGTGGTGACTTCAACGTTGCTGTTGAAGTTATAATAGTACTACTACTAGTACAACAGCAGGAAGAATTTTTGTTTTATTGTTAGAGTCAGAGGCTTTCAGCTGTAGAAGAAAGCCCTATTGATAAAGGTGAAAAATAATAATGCCAAAAACCCAAAAACATTTACAAGTAGGGTGTGAAACAGGAGATTGTAACTGACAGCAGCAGCATGGAAACCACTGTGGGGAAGGAAAGGCTGGCTGGTGTTGCAGCAAGGGTGTTTCTTAGGGTGAACATTCGCAGACTTTTTGCAGCTTTCCTTGAAGCACTGGAGTTCTACCAGATCTAAAAGGAGAGCAGAGGTAGGATGCACTGATGTCTAGGTTTTACTCATTGATCACAATCAAACTGGTCATCAACACCATGATGGAATTTTTCCCTTCTGGTCAGGCTGGCAGAGGGATTTGGACATATGGCTCTGGGGTTTTTTCCCCCGCAATAAAGCTATGGTTTTGGTTTACGTACCTACTGCAATCCTCTGGGAGTTTTAGTTAGAGAGTACTGCAGAGACTTGGGGCTTTACCATACCCCATGGCTCATGCTCTTCCTGCTGTATGGAACAGTTGCAGTTCCTGAGGTTGCTGAGCACATCTTTGGCTTTTTAGAGGATATTCAGGAGTGTGTTTCCTGAACATTTATAGATAGATGGTCTTAATCTTTTTCTGAAACAATCATAGAATCACAGAATAGTTTGGGTTGGAAGGGCCTTTTAAAGGCCGTCTAGTCCAGTCCCCTGCGATGAGCAGGGACATCTTCAGCTAGATCAGGTTGCTCAGAGCCCCATCCAACCTGACCTGGAATGTTTCCAGGGATGAGGCATCTCCCACCTCTCTGGGCAACCTGAGCCCCTGTTTCACCACCCTCAGTGTAAAAAATTTCTTCCTTATATCTAGTCTAAATCTCCACTCTTTTAGTTTAAAACCATTACCCCTCGTCCTATTGCAGCAGGCCCTGCTAAAAAGCCTGCCCCGTCTTTCTTAAAAGCCCTCTGTAAGTACTGAAAGGCCTCAACAAGGTCTCCCTGGAGACTTCTCTTCTGCAGGCTGAACAATAAACAACCCCAGCTCTCTCAGCCTATCCTCATAGGAGAGGTGCTCCAGCCCTCTGATTATTTTTGTGACCCTCCTCTGGACCCATCCCAACAGGTCCATGTCTTTCCTGTGCTGAGGGCCCCAGAGCTGGATGCAGTACTCCAGGTGGGGTCTCACCAGAGCAGAGTAGGGGGGCAGAATCACCTCCCTCACCCTGCTGGCCACAAAATGATGTCCTCTACTTGCATGAGACTGTGAGCCTGCACTCAGTGAGCCAGGGGAAACTCTTCCAGATCTGCATTCCCAAACGTACAAGGGACAAGGATGGAAGCAAAAAGCTTTTCTGTGAACCTTTTTTTAAGTAGTAGACAGTCTTAGCACTGCAGTAGGTATCCTTCTCTTTCCTGAATAAGGAATCCATACCTTTGCAGAAGGACGTGATTTTACACATTTATGTAGAGGATAAAATAGTTGTTGAATCATGAAGAATATGTGTTGTGATCTAGGGTGAAGTTGGAAAGACAATTGGAACCTGTATAAGGACAAGGTTAAATGATTCCTTTTTTCTTTAACTTTTCTGTATTCCTGTATTGAATAACGGGTGTCTTACTGAGAACTTTTCCTGGTACCACTGAGAAGTCCATTAAGAGCACCAAAGAAACTCTGTCCTTCCCAGGAGGAGGAAGTCCCCCCCAGTGGGGTGGGAGAAGTGTTGGAAATCCTATGCAATGGTGTGTTTTGCAAGTGAAGTTAGTGCACTGAGTACATTCCACCTATTTTACAGTAAGAACTTTTGCGATTCGTGTGTTTTTGCATGATCTCTACATAAAGCAAAGGTTCACTTCTGAGTGGCGCATAAAAGGGGAGTATATTCTGTGCATCGCATCCTCACTGTGCTTGATGCCTTATGGCAGTATGGTACCATGGATGCAGTACTCCAGGTGGGGTCTCACCAGAGCGGAGTAGGGGGGCTGAATCACCTCCCTCGCCCTGCTGGCCATGGAGCAATGTCCTCTACTTGCATGAGACTGTGGAGCCTGCACTCAGTGAGCCAGAGGAAAGTCACAAAACAATCGTGTTGCTGTAAACTTACATTTTAGTATGTGAGGGCTTTATGGATAGCTGTATTTCTTCTTTCTAGGTGCGTATAATTACTTAGGCTGACTTGGAGCCTAATGTAATATGAATATTACATGTAATATACATAGGTTTTCTGCAATAATATTGATTGTACCAGAAATGGAAGAAACAGTGTAATGTGTCTGTGGTACTCCTTACAGATTAGCACCACGTTTATGAAATCTCAGTAATTTTGCATGTTTGCTAGTGGTTAGTCTTTTGTAATGACTTTGGGACAAAGCAAATACAGATACTGGTCTTCAATCTAATTTTGCTATATCTTTCTTCACAGCTTCCTGTTATGGGAGGAGCCTTTATGGACTCACCCAACGAGGACTTTAGTACAGAGTACTCCCTGTTTAACTCATCAGCCAACGNTGGGAGAAGTGTTGGAAATCCTATGCAATGGTGTGTTTTGCAAGTGAAGTTAGTGCACTGAGTACATTCCACCTATTTTACAGTAAGAACTTTTGCGATTCGTGTGTTTTTGCATGATCTCTACATAAAGCAAAGGTTCACTTCTGAGTGGCGCATAAAAGGGGAGTATATTCTGTGCATCGCATCCTCACTGTGCTTGATGCCTTATGGCAGTATGGTACCATGGATGCAGTACTCCAGGTGGGGTCTCACCAGAGCGGAGTAGGGGGGCTGAATCACCTCCCTCGCCCTGCTGGCCATGGAGCAATGTCCTCTACTTGCATGAGACTGTGGAGCCTGCACTCAGTGAGCCAGAGGAAAGTCACAAAACAATCGTGTTGCTGTAAACTTACATTTTAGTATGTGAGGGCTTTATGGATAGCTGTATTTCTTCTTTCTAGGTGCGTATAATTACTTAGGCTGACTTGGAGCCTAATGTAATATGAATATTACATGTAATATACATAGGTTTTCTGCAATAATATTGATTGTACCAGAAATGGAAGAAACAGTGTAATGTGTCTGTGGTACTCCTTACAGATTAGCACCACGTTTATGAAATCTCAGTAATTTTGCATGTTTGCTAGTGGTTAGTCTTTTGTAATGACTTTGGGACAAAGCAAATACAGATACTGGTCTTCAATCTAATTTTGCTATATCTTTCTTCACAGCTTCCTGTTATGGGAGGAGCCTTTATGGACTCACCCAACGAGGACTTTAGTACAGAGTACTCCCTGTTTAACTCATCAGCCAACGTCCACGCAGCTTCTTCCATGCAGAATCCACCAGAAGAGACGTCCCGGTCTTCAAACGATGCCATATTGTTATGGATTGCAATAATAGCAACAATTGGAAATATCGTGGTTGTGGGAGTGGTGTATGCCTTCACCTTCTAGGATGACTGTCCCTCCAAACGCTGGAAAAGAGGAAAACTGCGAAAGTATTTGTCATGTGTATGTATGTATGTGTGTATATATACATGTATATCTATATAAATACATATAGGTAGGGACTTTGTTGATTAAGTGCTGCCACAATCATGGAAATGAAATGCAAGTTAATCACCTTGAATCTTGACGGCAGAAAGTTTGGATGCAATTGCAAATTGTATGCAGGTGAGAGCTTCCATTGAGAACGGAGCCAATACCAGTTTTGTATAGAAATGTAATAAGAGAGAGACGACCTTGGGTATAGTAAATACAAAGAGAAAGTGAGATTTATATAGAAAGTGCTTATTTTCTACTGTTTAGATTTTTCTAGCAGCTCTTCTGCATTTTGTCAGCTTTTTTGTGCATTTTTTACTGTGGTATAATGTTGTATGAAATTGTTCTATGTCATATTTGCTGGACATCTCAGTTTTCCAGATGGACTAAGTGGTCGGCCTTGGCTCAGTTCTGATGAAGTACGCGTTCTTCGTGTGTGAGTCTTGAGCACGTGCATACACTAGGCTGTGTTCAAATCACGAGTCTTAAAGCTATGACGGGCAGATGCACGCTATCTAACACTTGCCTTCCAGTACCAATTACTGGATCTAATTATGTGTTGATGCTAACCCTGTTTGCAGGAGGAGGAACAGCTATTGCACGGTGTGGCTGGTCTGCAGAACCTCTGCACTCCAGAGAAGGACGTGTTAAATGGAACAGCAGCAAAAGCTCCCATTTCTGTCTAGAGGTACTGGATTGCAGGGACAACAGTGGTTTGTAGATGTGTCCCTTTCAGGAAAGCAAAGGCCAAATACCATGCTTTTCAGCTCATTTCACTGTAATCCGGATTTCCCACAGCAGCCAGGTATTTTCATAAGCTTATTGGTGTATCAAAAGAACGTGGGAAAATTGTGAAGCCTAATTAACAGCGAAGGATGTCTTAGAGAAAAAATAGAGTTGAAAGCAAGACTGGACACTTCTGTGCTTGTGAGGGAGTGAGTGCAAGGGTCAGGTGTGTGTCCTGGAGTAGAAACAGCACCAAAAAAAGGTAGTAAGTGGCAGACATGCAAGTGCTTATGTCTCTGGGTTCTGATGAGGCTCCTGGAAGTGATTTTTATATAGCCTACTTTTAGGTAACAACTCCGATTATCACTTGGATTTGTTCTGTTGAGCGACAACGTTTTCACCGCCTTGTTCCCATGAGCAGTTCCTTTTCAACGGCTGTATCTTTTCAAAACAAGCTGTAGCTTTCCTCGTTCCTGAGATTATAAAATCTGGAGGGAAGAAAAAAAAAACAAATCACCTCTATCGGAAATCTCCCTTTTTCCCCTTAAAAAAATAAACACAAATATACAAAATGTCTGCACTTTGAGAGTAGCAGACAGATTCTTCCTCTATGTGTGCATGTACTGTATAGGTTTTCTGTGTCATACAGCTACTACCCTAATTCCAGAAAGCCTTGTCTGCAGGCACAGAGACTATTTTTGACACTTGCCTGCCACTGAGCTTGAGGCTGGACTCCAAAGAGCTGCTGAATTTATAGGGAGGTTCAGATTTTCTTCTTTTATATTTAAACCCATTTTCCTGCAGGGCTGGTGGACAGTTACTTGAATGAAAGCAGCATGTCCCAAATCAGTATTTATAACCACTCAATAATTGTCACTGTAGATTTTTTTTTTTTCCTACTCCAAGAACTGGCCTTTACAGCTGGGAAAGATGCAAACAGAGCTAGCTGGGGGGAGAAAAGAAACTAAGTTGTCTTGAGGATGAGAAATGCAATGACAACTCACTTGAGGAACTGAGCTGCTGTGTGTGTAGTTATGGCCCTGTTGGGACACAGGGTTTTGTGAAGATGGTTAAGGACAGACAAGATCTGTGCTGGGAAACAGTTTGAGAAGCCCAGTTCTGGAAGATCAGCAGGACAGTAAGCAAATTTTGTCTAATAAAATAGCTGTAGTCTTAAGAATGATAAAAAAATTATGATTTTCACTGTCCTAAAGTAACTGTTCGTTCCTTCACAGGCAAAGGATAATAAAAAACAGGGGAGCAGCATAAGTTGTGTACCTGTCCTGGTTTTCACTCCTCTGAGCAGAAAGCAAGCTGTTAAGTGATGTTGGAAGGCTGCAGAGAAGTTTCCAACACAGAAATAAGCAAGGTCTCGTATATAAACACGTAGGACCCATGGAAATATTGCTTAATATGATGTACTGTCCCCAACCATTTTCTGATACTCTATTGCCTTTGTAATTGTATCAATTACTCGTGGACTTCAGTGTTTCTGTAGGCTCTCTAGTTATGCCAGATCTTGCAAGCACTGGTTTTGCATGAAGAGCAAAACATTTCCGCCATGATTAAAACCAGTTTGACAGTATGGTACCTGCCCAATGGGATTATTGTACTGCTTAATGGGTTTTTCCAGCAGACTGCTTTGTTTAAATTTCCTAGAATATTAATCCAAGTGCAATTAGCAAAGTTTGTATCTCTTTCCCAAAGCACTGGACTGAATTCTTCACCCATGACAAGCATTAGAGCAGGAACAGCAAAGAACCACCACTCTGGTAATGAAACCGAGTGACACTTTGTGTTGCTTTTCTCAAAGATAGCGCCCTACTTTCATGTGAAATTGCTGGTAATAGCAGGAGTGTTGGAAAACAATGAGTCTGCCTCCCTCATCCAGATCATCCTCATACGTATTTTCAGCGTTAGAGGCAGAGTTGTCAAGGAGGTCCAGATAGAACTTTAATTAAAGTAATTGGCTTGACAGGGTGACATGGCAAACTGGGTGCATGCAGCAAGTGCAGGCATTTCCTGTCTCACAGTTAAAGACACTGACTGTGTAGCTTCTCTGTTGAGAAAAAATGATGCAGATGCAAGAATGCTGCATGCAAGAGGCTGTAGAGAATATTGTCAGGTGTATTAAAGATCGCTAAATCGCAGTGGGCAGAGCTGGCGGTGGATGAATGGTGGATGTTTCATAGGTGTGGTCCTGTGAAAGGTGTTACCGCCTCCATATGTGGGCATATGTTATAGTCTGAACTGTCAATGCAGCGTGACTTGGAGCACTGTAGCTTCTCCTTTCCTTGGAGCCAGGCAGTTGGATAACTGCTGTCACTCACCGAGGGGTGACGAGGAAGCCCAAACGCATTCCCCAGAGCTGTTCTCTGAAACTCTTCTGTAAAAGCAGAAGAGGGCTCTGTGCTTTGCTGAGCACTTTGTGCATGAGCATGAGAGCAGGATTGCACCTACAGAAGATCTATGCTTTAAATAAAAGCAGCTAGCACAGATAAGTTACAAGATCCTGATTGGCGTTTGCTCTGTAGTAGACAAAGCAAAACACTTTCTCTATGCAGTGCTAAACCCCTAGCTATGTTGTAAGCATCATTGTACAAACACAAAAAGCAATACTGTATGTGCTCTGCAAAGTTATTAATGAGCCACGGGAAGCAGATAGACAAACTGGATGCCCTAATGCATCTCTTCTAGCCATGGCCTCTGGGGATCGATAGCAACATGTCAAGTAATTGAACTGTCTCTTAAGAATTTTTTTTTGCTCTAAGCAGCCAGCAGCTCAACACAGCAGCTTTGCAGCCACCGCAGCAAAGAGACTAAAGGCTGAACAGTTATGGAGGTAGGTGCAAAGGCACATCAGATAAAAGAACAAGGTAGGGAAACCCGCACGGCTACTCCCGTGTTATTTTTATCTGCAGGGCTAGGAGTCTGTGCTTGTCCACAGCATTAACATCCTCCTAAAATAAAACGAGGGAGGGGGATGTATTTCTGTGTCAACACACTTGCAAAACTGAACAACAGATTTTGAAACTGGTGCAACAGTAGCACAGAGACTTGTCTGCTACAAATAATGTATTTAGCCATTTAAGTGGGCAAGCAAGCTGATAGATACCTCAGAAGCAATGAGATCCCCTCTCCAAAATCCTTGTTTGCAACAGGACTTGAGGGCAGTTAGCATCCCACCAAACTGCTGAGCCGCCTGTAATAACAAGTGCCAAATCAAGAGTGAATAGAAGCAGCCAGCCATTATAGTCTTATCCTGTACATCAATTTGAAGATAAAGGGAAAATGTGCCTTTGTGTCTGGCACCAAACAAACACAGGAGTCTTCAGTCTATAGGTTGTTATCTGTTTTTGTCTATTATTAGCAGCTTTCGTTTTGCAATTCTCAAACAATTCCAGTTGTTAATATCTTCACATTTCTTTGCAGGCTGCTGAGAGTTATTAATTTCACATAGCTCTGTCCATTTATCTGATGTAATTTTACTGGGTTTCCTGTGGCTAATCACAGAGCAGAATCTGGAAAATTACTCTTTTTAAGGATGGTTTCCATTATTCAGAGAAATAGGCCAAAAATCAGAATCCCAGATCAAAATGCTTCTGTGCTTTCAGAGCATTCAGAGCTCTGGAGAATTGGATTTCATCTGGCTAATGCGCAGAAAGGAAAAGGGCATTCAGGTCCCTGGTGATAATGCCAGACATCAGGGTTCTGACAGGCAGAGATGAGCGCTTCATTACCTCCTGCTCTGCCCCTCTGAGCCCTGCTGTCCTGTGTCCAACACAGCCTGAGCTTAAGTGAACTAACCGCCAGGTACAGCATGTCCCTCCTCATCTTACAGCTTGCTAATCCTCAGGGAAACAAGTGCATTTGTTCCATTGGCAGAAGAAGAGCCAGAGATCAATATTCTGCTAGGGTATATTGTTGTTGGTAAATTGGTCTGCCACCCATAAGGTAAAGGTAGGGATGTTTTCACAGGTAGTTAGCCCTTTGCCCCTGAGCTGGGAACATCCTGAAGAAATCAAAGCATCCTGAGCCCTTGAAGTCTGCTACTGCCCTTGATCTGACACTAACTTTTTGCACTTTCTCTTTGTCTTTTACCCTATCTTTCCAACTCAAACAGTGAAAATGAAGTCATCACTATGCTCTTCTCTGGACGCATAGGGAACTCCTAACAGCTAGGGACCAACCATGTCCCATGTTAGTTTTTGGCCCTTCAGGCACAGAGGAGGAGGATAGCGTCCAGTTGTCTACCCAGGAGACTCCAGGGGAATATGTGCCTTTGCAGAAAAAAAAAATACATGGCAATTTTATCTCATTCTGGCCTGTACCAGAGTATTTAGGCTGAGACAACATGACCAGACCTATTTTTGCAGTAACCTGTTTTGGGAATTACAGCAACACAGCCAGGAACTGGAAAAGAAAACAACCCTGATGATAACACAAACCTGTCACAGATCTCATAATCTCAATGACGTGCCTCTGAAGGCAGGTTTACCTGAGTGTCATAGGCAGACTTGATCCGCTGCTACCGAGGCAAATGCCCTTTTGTATGAGCACAAATAGGTCTCCATCTTTTCCGGAAGTCTTTGGAGCATTGTGCCACCCATGCTCTCTTTCCTGTTCAGCCTGATGGCAAAGATATTTTTCAGTTGTAGAAAATACTCAAAAAGCTTCCCTTGTTAGTAGAATACATGCAAGATTTACCTTCCAAAGCTCTGCTCTACTTAGTCTCCCTGCAAAAGCAAAAAACACCTAGTTTCCTTAAGCATAATGAGTCAAGTATCGTCTGTACAGTAGCATCACCTCATTTAAATCTACTGCTTTATACCAGTAGAGCTCAAAGGGGAATCTTACTATTACCCAGACTTTAAAAGGGCTGAGAACAGAGACAAGTTGCTTCTCAAGAATGTCTCAGGAGTCACTACCTGATCCTTTAGGCTGCATCATTCCTCATTGCTCCCCAGAGTACCCTGATGTGAACTCGCATCCATCCTTTAAAACCCTTATCACCACCATTTGTCTCTACACCTTCATTTTATTTCTCCCCTTATCTTCTCTGTATTCTTTTCATTCCCTGGTATCAGAGCATGCGAGCGTTTGGAAGCCAGCAATGTTCTTCTGCCCTTCTTAACCACTTCCTTGACTGACCTTCACTGACAGTAAAGTCAGTGATAAGTCAGGACTTATCAAAGTAAGTGCAAAGATCAGTGGTACAAGGTCTCTTCCTGTAGGAAGATATTAAACGTTATCTGCCTTAGCAAACCACAAAGTGTTTCCGCCAAGCAGAAGAGTAAGATGTGGCCAGGAAGCTTGGTAACTGTATTGTCAGTATCCATACGACCCAAAGCTCCTTTTAGAAACTCAGATTTTATAAATATACTGCGCTGTTCTTGCAGTCAGCATTTATCAAGCTTTCCTCAACCCAAAGTCCCAATCAGAATCAGTGGTAATGCGCTTGGGGGCGGGGCAAGGGGAGCGGAAGTGCCATATGCAGGAGCCTCGAAAAGCTCCATGTGATTTGTTGTAGGGTCAAGGACATTAACCGCAAGCCTAATTCAGTGAAGAAGAATGAACACAATGTGCTATGCCGGGGGTATTTCAGATCTAGTCACACCTGTAGTTCTCAGATGCACGGCCAAGCTGCTGTGGCCACACTGCACATTTCTGAGTCTCGTTGTCACCAAAAGGAGGTGTGTTCCTCGGCCAGAACCTCACAATTCCCCCCTCCTCACAAGTCCCTGCTTCTTCAGGTATGGTTTTGGGAGCTTCCTGAGCTGCACTCATTAAGGTGAGCGGGAGTTCAGTCCCGCTAATGAGCAACTAAGATTGAACTGTTTACAGATCTAGGCCTAAAACTCTTTTCAGTTACTTGCCTTTGTAAGGATAATCGAAGCTCCCGAGGCTGTGAGCTGCTCTATCCAGAGGGACCTTTGCCTCCACCTGGAGTCAACTGGATTAATAACACTTCTTCTACGCTTCTGACGTCTGCTTCAGTGGATCAGCTTGCAGGACCAGCTCTGGGTTGCTGGTGTTTTATTTTAAATATATCTAAAGATGTCCATAATTTCCTAATCAAAAGGAAGAAAGAAAGCAGAACACTGTATTTTTTTAAATGAGAAGAGAAGGTAATAAAAAACAAGTCTGAATATTTTGATAGATATGCTGGAAGGGTATATAACGTAGCAAACGGTTGCACTATTTTTTCTATTGTCTGAGCACCTGTCTGAGCACTGAGAAGTATTTGTTCTTTCTCTAACTAAGAACTCTTACAGTTCTGAAGTTACAAAGTTTGGAAGGAGTGGAGTGCAAAGCCCCAATGAAATTTTAAAATAATGTAAATAAACCCAGTAGCTAGCTGTGCAAGATAGCCTATAACATTTGTTTTGCAGTTATCTCAAATATTGCCTAGTTGTTGGGGTTTTTTTTTCCAAAATAAGCTAAATAGTGACACTTCTGAAAGCATCTGTACTTCACGCAAAAATCACAGTCATGGAAATGACATCCTTCAGCTCATGTAAAACAGCTTTACAGGAGCCCTTTAATATGCACTGGTATTTTTCTTAATATTCCTTGACAATTTAATTCTCTTGTGCTTTCTCTCTGCTACCCTGTTTCGTACACTAACAGGTTCGCAGGGCTTCTCTGTATTGTTTTTGTAATAGATGAGTTGGTTTAAAGAAAAACCTTTACTCTTGTAACGATCGTTCTTGAAATGTGGATCTCTATCTGTAAAGAGAAAAACAACTTTTAAAATGCCCTCTGTTTTCTCTAAGTTTACTGTAATTAGCCAGTTTAGTTAACAGAAATGTACTCTTTTAGGCTCCTGTTACATTCTTTTCCAGTTATTGACTGCTTTCACTATGTGCGTACTTAGTACTGGTTCCTTCTTTTACTATGGTGAAAACGACAAGTTTTGTTAATATCGGATGGAAATTGTGTTTTTGGATAAAGTTCTTCAAATTGATGGCAGCGTGTGGTTTTTCATTTTATTGTCAGTTTACTTGAAAGCATTTAGAAGCCTGTAAATGCAGTTATTTAATTATTACCTCGAGGGATAGACTGACACTAATAGTTTGTTGCAATTCACAAATCTACATGATTTGTCAAGCCTTTGGAATCCATCTCTATTGCATATGTGGCACAAACCAAACACCATGGCTGTTTCTACAGAAATGGATTCACCCGCTCTCAAAGCCCAAGAAGTGCCTCAAACACATCTTGGAGCTAAAAAAAAAAAAGATGTCTCAACTTCTTCAAACGTAAGCTCAGAAGCCCTTATAGACCATGAACCCCTGTGTGGTTGCTCTCTCCCAGTTCTCTCTTCAGTTTGTCAGTGGGACCAGTTTGGCGTGGGACACGCCTGTCCCAGGGCAGCCCTTCTGAGGACTTCTGGGGACTCAGACCTCACTGTAGGATGTTCAGCCAGATTCATAAAGGCAAAGAGTGGCAAGAGGAAGAGAGGAAAACATCTGGCTTTCCTGACGCAATACAGCATGTAGATTATCACATGCTTTATGACTTTTTGAGGCACGTACGTTCAGATTTACTGAGGGAATGACAAAAGGACGTGCTAAGCGACCTCTCGTGCACAATTTTAAATAAAACTTTGACTTACCTTTGAATGAATCAAACTCAGAACATCACAAAGCTGCATGCGCCGATCCTGATAGCCAGTCTGACAAAAATTCATTAAGAAAAAAAATAAAAATCAGAGACCTGTTTTCTTCTAGTCCCAATCTTTATCAGTTTAGCAACATAACGTGTCCCAGAGTTTTCCCATCAGAATGTAAGGGAGTGCAGTTGCTACACTACAGCAATATGTAATTGGAATTCGCTTTTCCATTGCAGCTATGGAGTCATACAGATCTCAATTCTGTTAGTTTCTAAATTCTGCACAATAATTAGAAATGAGAATAAATTAGAAATGGAAGAGAATGTTCTGTTGAACAGTCAAGGAGGAAGAACATCAGTCATTTAAAGATCTAGCTATGTGTGTTCAGACTAACAAAACCAGCTGAAATTGTTGGCACTATTTTCTTGCACAGTGTTATCTACATAAACAAAGTGGATGCTAATGTCTACTAATGTAAATTATTTTGTAGTGAGACTAACAAAGCTCATCAGTCTTTTAGCCCAAGAGACCCTGTCCGCTATAGCGTTTCGGCTGCCATATTTCGCTTTGCCTAATGCGACATTGCAGTTTTCTTTAGGATAAAGAGTAATTCAAGTATTTTGGAATGACTGAGTGACTTCCCTGCGTTAACTGCAGCCTGCACATGCCTTATACTGGGCTTGACGAACCACCTCTATAAACAGCCTGCTATCCATTGCATTGCCTGCCGTGATGAAAGGAACATCGGAACCAAACAGGAGCTCGCCTTTTGCTTTGAATTCTTATGAGATGCCGCAGTGTTTCCGAAAGGCAGTGGGCTGAGAACGCCGTGCTATGAAATTGCCAGCTGAGGTGGGGTGCAGGTACCGGCACAGCGACTCTGCCTCCGCCGTGGGGCTCCGTCCTCCTCCGGGGCTGGCCAGCAGGAGTCAATTAATACCCTTTTTCTGTAAAGGTTTTTGTTTTGAGCTAATTAATGCTATTTCTTGTAAAGGCTTTATTTTGAGCTAAGCAAGCCATCCACAAAGTTGCACCTTATAATTCTTTGGACTCGATGATCTTAAAGGTCCCTTCCAACCTAGATGATTCAAATTCTGAATACATCACATCAGCCGGTTCCCGTTTTTCCTTTACATAATCCTCAGATAATCCTTGCCCACTAGAGGCAAGAAGGATGCTCCTGTTATGGAGGGGTTTTTTTCTTGTCATTTCTGTTTTGAATTACAAAAGTTTTATGCCTGCAGATGTTAGCTGGGTACAGAAACAGGGTTTATTGGTCTGTGAATATCCCTAGTGACCCCTTAAAGGATAGGTAGAGTGATTTATTACTCCCTGGGCCTCCAGTGCAGCAAACAACTTTAAACAGACACTTTTATTTTCTCAGCAGCTCAGCTCTTCTTCCAAGCACCTGAGTATTTGTGGTGGTGGTTTTTTTTATTTGGGGATTTTTTTTATCTTTCTACTCTTTCATTTCTTACTCCGTGCTAATACACAGGCTCTTTTGATCTCTGGCAATATTTATTGCTTGGAAAGATTTTGGGTAAATGTTCCTCAAAAGTCCTCTGTGAGAACAGCTGATGCAAAGAAAGTATTTACAAAGTATTTACTTCCCTCAGCTTGTAAAGCAAAGTACCCATTAATTCCTTTGAAAGTCTCTTCCTTTTGCTTTTTTACGAAACCACACCAGTTTCTCTTAGCTGTTCCAGTATCTATAGTCTGTGCAACCTTCCCTAGTAATTTCTGCTTACTATTTACTGACCTGATTTTGTTTCAGTTGGGCCCCATCTTCTGAAGTACATTATGATTGGAGTCTCCTAAAGTCAAACTCAAACCTTGGCCGTGTAAGAATTTTCCTTACCTTCTCGTTTCCTTTGCAGCTGAAGGATGTGTAGGACCTGATTCTTAAAGCTGTTGTCCCAAGTTGCCTCGCTTCTGATTGTAGGATACTCTAGATTAAACCTGAATTTTTCCTTCTTCCAACTGCAATCCGGAATTCCTATTCTTCAGGCAATTTTGGAAAAAAAAAATAAATCCATTCTAAGTGTGAAAAAAACAAACAAGCGAATATAAAACTTACGATATTTTGCCCTATTTCGGAATAGTTTTGTTTAGCTTCAATTCTACCTGTAAGATGTTAAGAGATCTATGATGTGACAAGAATTGGGGCATTTTTGGTACAGTACAATGCAACAGTGTAATTATAAATAGCTGTAGATTCTCATATTCTAAAACTTGCAATATAATCTTGTCACTGAAGCAAGTTTTAAATACATCAATGTGAACAGCATGCTGTGTCAAAATTGTCAAACTGATTTTTTTTTTTTTTAATATAATCTAGTATCATTTTGTGATAAAAACAGTTCATCAGATACGTTTTAACATGTTCAAGTGCTGGGGTTACAAATGCTTTCCCCAGTGAGGCTGATTTAAATCAGACGAGAGCCACCCTTACTTTACAGCTGGGCAACAATCCCCTGCTTCAGTCAACGCTGATGTACTTACCATGCCGTCTCCCACGCTAAGTGGGGAAGAGCTGCCTCAGAAACCAGCCGTGTCAAGAACAAATGACTTGGATGGGTCTAAAAACCTCTTCTTCAAACCGACCGATTACTTGAACAGCATAGGAAATCATCCCGAGCGCTAAAGAAAATCACAGCGGGGCTACTCAGATGAGCAACTCCTGGGCTTTCCATGGGGGAGCGAGGGCACGGCGCCAGCTCCCACGCGGAGATGCTCCAGGCCTTGCCAGGATGCAGAGGGATGGCATCCCTTCCGAGGGGAGCACACACAGCTGGCCTGGGAAGTCACGGCAAATTGACCGCTGGTTGTGGGTGACCCCGTCTTCTCTGTACAGATCAACACTGTGAGTCACTATGGGGAAATAGGAAGTGCCTCCTTCAAACCTATGCGGTACAAGGCTTCCATTGTAACACGTCTGTTTTAACAGGAAAGAACCATGTGATAAGAATAAGTGTTAAATCAAGTGGTGAAGCACTGTTTTATACTAAAAAAAAAAAAAAAACCAAACTAACAGAGCAAATTTGGCATAGAAGCAAAGATAATGTCTCTCTCAAACCACTCGAGTTTTTTGTCTTATGGCAATAATAGAAGCCAGGGAAAAAGCCGCCACATCAGATTAGCAGAACCAGAGTGCAGGGCCATTCCACAACCGGAAATTAAAAAAAACAAAACCCTACCGGGGTTTTTTCCCTGCAGTGCAGCTGTCAATTGCCTATTCTGTGCGCATCCCACAGACAAAACTGTAGCACAATAATGAGATTTTTAAAAAAAAAAGAAGAAAAAAAACCCAAACCACAAAAAAACCCCCAAACAGTTACAAAGTGCAAAAAGGTAAATTTTGCCTGGAGGCTATTCCGACTGATCCCTTGAAGGACGGATTGTGCTTTTTGTGGCCTGCTGGAACGGCAGCTCTGTCGAATCTCTAGGAGCAATTCTGTGACTTGGCACTTCAATGGCAGGAGCGACTCTGGCATGATCCATCACTTACTCCGTGGACACGGTCAATGGACTTCACTTTGCATTCCTCATGCACCTCCCGTTTAATGTTGCAAGTTTTTCATGACATCAAAGACTGCAAGATAGGACTTTATTTTCATAACCAGCTTAGTATCTTGTCAGTGCATGCTTTTGTCTTCTGCCACTTTATTTAGCATACCTACAATCACGTTAATTTATTCCTAATGCATTGCACTCACACTACTGTTAAGATTCCACTGAAAAGCTGCCAGAACTGATATCTGAAGTCTCCACTTTGCTGTAAAGACCGTACAAGTTACGTTCAAAACTCTTCTCCCTCTCTAGTGTTTGCTTTTATTTTCAGTTTAAGCACAGGAATCCATAAATTTAAGCCTACCGTTTCTCTATATGAGGATCCGTATGTCCAAGGCCCACCTGAAAGCCCTTCTGGCCAAGCCTTGTTTCTGTTGCCTGTCAGAGATGTGTAAAGAGTGCGTTCAGGCTGAGAAACATGCTACACCCAGAAAAGCCCTGGTCCTCACCTGTCCAGAATGGGAACCTCACTAGAGAACATCAAGTTCCTTTTTAGCTTGCATGCCAGGGCATTGCTTATTTGGGAAGAGTCTGGTATATCACACAGAATGGTAGTGGTTGGAAGGGACCTTCAGAGATCATCTGGTCCAACCCCCTGCCAGAGCAGGGTCACCTAGAGCCGGGTTGCACAGGAACGCATCCCGGCGGGTTTGGAATGTCTCCAGAGATGGAGACTCCACCACCTCTCTGGGCAGCCTCTTCCAGTGCTCTGCAACCCTCAAAGGAAGGAAGTTCCTCCTCACATTTAGGTGGAACTTCCTATGTTCAAGTCTGTGCCCATTACCTCTTGTCCTGTCGCTGGGCGCCACTGAAAAGAGCCTGACCCCATCCTCCTGACACCCACTCTTTAAGTATTTATAAGCATTGAGAAGATCCCCCCTCAGTCGTCTTTTTTACAGACTAAAAAGACCCAAGTCCTTCAGCCTTTCTTCATAATAGAGATGTTCTAGTCCCCCAATCATATGTCCTTGTCTTGCTTGACTACCTGGTCAGGAATTCATCCCATCCACCTTCACCCAGATCAGCAGGAGAACTCAAGGCTGACCAGTGATGCAACCTAAGGGCTGGTTATTACTTCATCACCTTGGAGTTTTTGCAGGTGAGGGCTTTGATAGCCCAGATTCTGAGATTCAGCTAATGATAGGACCCATGTGGTTAACAGCTCAGGTTAAACAAAAAAACAGAGTAATTTCTGCATCAGGTAGTTCCCAGGTGAGACAGCTGCTGAGAGAGATTTGAGAGGGCTTGGGGGATTTTTTTGTTGGTGCGTTGGTTGGTTGTGGGTGTTTTTTAAGATGGAATCCCTGATGACAGAATATGGAAGCTTAACCTTTTTATGTAATTACTCCTAAGTCATTTGGAAGCCTAAGTCTTATCTGTCTATTGATTCGTACACGTGAAATTCATTAAAAATCAGTACAACTGCAGAACTGGTGTGGTTTCTGTCACTGTTAAGATATATAGCCTTATGCATTTTTTCCAGCAAGCTCTGCTGTTTGTAACTGTTGACACGCTACCTTTACAGGTTGGAAGCCTTTCTAATAATCAGATTCAAAACGATATGTTTTGGAGTAACAGATTTTAGGGCCTCTTCCACACACCATAGGGTTTGTTAGATTTAATTGGTTTAGTGCAATCTGTGAGGCTGTCAGAGGATGGCATCATGGTTTCTTTGAGTGGAATTGCAGGGAAATGAAGGAGATTTCTGAAAGGAAACCGTTCAAAAAAATCTTGTTCTAACGAGAACTGAGGTAATTCGTCTGACTTGTTAGACTGTCATTTACAAAATGCCACCCCATGCAAACCTTGCAGCGTCTGCATCCCTTCAGCTCCTTTAAGTCTTAGAAACAACACGTAGCTTGGGTTTGAGACATTGATGTATAGTAAGAACTGATCATCTCCCCTGTGAAATCAGAGGCAAAAGCCTTATCTGCTTGCGTGGAGAAACAGCCTGTATTGCTTAAGTTTCCAGATGTGAGGATCTTCATGTTGCTTTTTTCCCTTGACCTACAAAGTAACCTCAACACATTCCAATACCTAAGAATTATTTTTATTCTATAGCGATTTACTTCCCCTTCCTTTTCTCTCCTATCTTCCTTAAATTATATCAACGTACACACGACAAGCGCCTTCCATTCTTTGGATTATTTGACATTGGAAAAGTACGTAGGTTTCCCTGGATAGCTGCAAAGCTGAGACACGAGATTGAAGCATTATTCATCATGAAAACTGACTAAGATTGCACAATCTAAAATCTGAAGTGATATTTTTCCTGTCTTGTTATGGAGACGGGTAGCTTTGATATAATCATAACCAAAGTATTTCCCTTCTTTTCCATCAGTAATGAATACACAGTTTAATGTAATTTTATAGCCTTGAGACAGCATTAGAGCTTTCTACTGGAACGCTAGATTATCTACTATGAACTAATCGTTATATCATATCATAGTTACAGTGAATGATGTCTTTTTCTTTATCAGTTATAAAACCAAAATGATTTATATCCCATCTGTTCATCAGTATATGAGGAGTTCACAGAAGGCGCTGCCCGCCTCCCCCCTTATCCTAAGTCAGATAGGATACAGTCATGTTAGTTACATAGAGATGAATCAGAAACTTAAAATAGATATTGAAACAAAAATGCAGCCTATTTCTTCTCCTTGATATGTTTTTCAACATAGCTTTGGAAAAAGTACTCCGTCTCAATAAATGGCACTCGGTTACGGAAAGGATTCATAAAATATAAGTGTTGAGAAAGCACTGTTTGGAAATGTGTGGTCTGCTTATATACAAGATCAAGTTAAATAATCAAAGTGTCTTTTGGCTTTGGAATCTTTTTAAGAAATCCTCTTATATATTGTTGAAAGTCTGTAAGACAACCCTGAACCTTTCCTCTTTTGTGCGGTTTAGAAACACTGTACAGAAGTTATTTTCCATAGCTTCCTATGTAAATTGCTGAGAATTCTTGGAAGCAGAGACATAAGAATTTCATTTCCATTACGCAAACCAGCACCATAATTTATTGATCGGAGCAAACTGAGCAATATTTTCAGCAGATCCCCAAAAGATAATCTATTCATCTTTTTCACGCACATTTTAAATGGCTCTGCCTGGTGCAATAGTGGTTTCAGTAGGGTCCCTCCTGATTTAGACCGCTAACAGTAAGCTCAGAGTCAGACCCTTTATTTCACATACGTCCCAGAAAATGCCCAATAAGATGATCGCTAAGTGCAAGCCTGGGAGAAAAAGAAAGCAACGGTTTCCAGTTGCCCGAGTTATCATCCTTTAGCAAGCTCAAAAGTCAGGGGAATTTGAAAATTCTCCTTTATAGCGTTGCCATGATTCCTGCCAATATTTCCATTTGCAGAATGACGACTCAGCTTTCCCTTTTTGAATTGGCATATTTAGAAGAGTGAATCTGTTCCTCAGGTCCTGCTGGTACTTTTTCTCCTTTGCTATGGGAACCTGCATCCTTGAAGGCAATGAGGGGAAAGTTCTCTGCATAAGGATGTGAGGACTGCTGCTTGCCTGACATATAAATGCCTATTGTCCTTCAATGGCTCCGGATTTTTAAAGGCAACCCACGCCAAGACCAGCGGGCACTGAAAGCAATTTGCTGACTTTGTGTTTCCTGGCACCACTCTCTGACACTGCTTCCCCAGTTTTCCATGAGCGATATCCTTTCTCACCAAGGCATCCATTAACAATAACAGGTTTCCTCTTTCTGGTGTTTCACATCAAAAGACATAGTGCCTTAGTGGATATCCAGTGTCTGATCATTTTTTTTTCCCCTTTCTTTTTTTAATTTGTCTCTCTAAACTATATGCAGTGCATCGTCTGTGTTGCTACTACATTTGATTATTTTTTTTTTCTTTTGCCAGCTTTTTACATGATGCTCGGTTTTAGTTTTGGTCCCTTTCTATCTGTGGAGTTTCATTCCACAGTTTGGCAGTCACCATTCAGGAAATCTCAGAACCTCAGCTGGGAGCTCCTATCTTAAATCTCCACTTGGTGAATCATATACTGGACACTTTAGATGTTGAGAGCCACCTTAGTTGCGTTTTTGTTTTTTTTTTAAAAATTACCAAAAAAACCCCCCCAAAACACCTTTAAAATCAGGACATAGACAGGATTCAACCAAACTTGCACAGCCCAAAAACCCAATAGCACTTCTCTGATCTCCAGGACATGCCTACATGATGCAAAGCAGCATTAGGCCAAGACATCAGAAGACACTTTCCTGTCTACACCCAGCAGTCAATTGACATTAGCACAGTGTTCTCCTGGGGTCAGCCTATCCCTTTCTAAGGAAGCTCCCTTGCCCAGGAAGGGAGTCCCTCTCACTTGGAAGTACCAAAGACAGTTTGTCCATGCGTCTATCAATCATCTTGGTACGAGGCACCACTGTATCCAAAACACATCCTCGTGTTGTCAGACACTGACAAATGGTGTTGCTGTGCACAGCCAGAACTGACCCCAACCTGACATGTATCCAGAGGTGTACACCCCTTGCGGGGCTTAATTTCTTGTACCGCACCTAAAGGATCTATTCCCTGTCCCCCAAGACAGCTCTGGACACCACTCTATCCCTTCCTGTGCCTGCAGGTGGAAAAGCTGACATCCTGGACGCTTTTTCCCATTGGAACACATTTGGAGCACTCTGGGAAACTGAGGGACCAGGCTGAGCCTCCGCAGAGTCTACAGTGCCTGTAGCCACCAGACACAGGCACAGCTCTCTGATCTAGAAAACCAGGTATTCTTGTCACGTAACAATGATTCTGTGATTTGGGGGTATGCAGAATCTTGCTTGACCAGTGACCAGATGGGACAGCTCTCTGGGGCTGTTATTCGTCGACTTTTAGAGCGGTGTATTGGCAGAATAGTACTAATTTAAAGTTTAACGGAGCTGCACCGTTTATCTTAGTGTGATTACTTAGAAATGCCAAATAACTGAAGTTTTCAAGCAATCCAGTATTAGTAGAAGACTGGGATTGTTTTACTTGAGCCCTATCCCAGGTATTTAAGTCATGAACAGAATAGGTACCTAATAATTTTCAAGATACTTAAACGTGTCCAGAGGAGGGCAAAGCAGCTGATGGAAGGAATGTCCCATGAGGAGCGGCTGAGGACTTTGGGCTAGTTTGGAGAAAAGGAGGCTGAGGGGCGACCTCATTGCTCTCCGCACCTTCCTGAGGAGGGGATGGGGAGAGGGAGGTGAGCTCTTCTCCCTGGGATCCAGCGATAGGACACACGGGAATCGTTCAAAGCTGCACCAGGGGAGGTTTAGACTGGACGTGAGGAAGCATTTCTTTACTGAGAGGGTGGTCAAACACTGGAGCGGGCTTCCTAGAGGGGTGGCCAATGCCCCAAGCCTGTCAGTGTACAAGAGGCATTCGCACAATGCCCTTAATAACATGCCTTAACGTTTGGTCAGCCCTGAAGCAGTCAGGCTGTTAGACTAATTAATCACTGTAGGTCCCTTCCAACTGAAATATTCTATTCTAATATTCTGAAAAGGGCAAGTATATTTCAGGACCTACTGTTTATTGGTTTGTTTGCTGGTTTTTTTATTTCAATTTATGTAAACATTACCTTAAGAATTTCAATCAGTCCAAGGATTAAGTACGTTGGACATAAAAAAATAAAATTAATAATTTCATACTCAGCGGAAGACTGCAATTTCCACCCTCTGTGAGAAACCTGAGACTTTCTGTATATTCCCAAGTGTGACAAAAGTGGAATGGGCGGCAAGCTTCTATAGATAAGGAACTGTAAGGAACATGACTAAGTGGAGACAACTTGGTAAATGATCGTGAAACAGGCAAAACGGCGTTAAGGCAACAAAGCCACATGCTACAGCTCAGAATTAACTAAAAATAAATCGTGTCCACAGCACAACAAATTATCAGCAAGACAGATGGCCAAGAAGAGGAAAACCATGATTGTTTCCTCTGGGGCTGTATTTCTGAAAGTAAACACTCAATCTAGTCCCGACTTTGTAACGGAAAATAGAATTCAATAGCATGGAGGAAACCCTGGAGAATCATACAATGGCAATGCAGTATTTAAAGCCCTGGCCGTATGAGGGAAGGGACCGATGATGACAATTGTTGTTCTTTAAGTCAGCGCTGAAGGCAGACTGAGCGGAAGTTTGGTCTGCCAGGGAGGCAGCAGTCTGGGTGCTGGGAGATCTTGGCCCCCGCTGGCTCCCCCACTGTCTGATCTCCGAATCAGACACTGAATCCCCTTGTTTATACAGTGCTTCCCAAGTGATACTCTGGGAGAGAGAGATGGTCAAGGTTTTCATCACACTCTAAACCAGAAGAGAGCTGGCAAACCGTTTTACAAATACCATCACAAGGAGTCGACATAGTGATGTAATAAAGAGCTCCAAGAGACCGCTCTGTGGTGATGATACAGATCATGGCTATCAAAGAACAGGGGACACCTGCCACTTTCATTTTAAATGCATGAACTGATACCGTGAAATCAAGACTCAATAGTCTAAGTGACCATTAAGCAGGTATTCTTTATTGCGGCGCCGGGTGCAAGGGGAATAACTCCTCCTAACCTGCACACCGATTTTGGTTGCAGACTATATTTATAGTATAAAACATGCTTCCTCATCGCTATAGGTGTGGTTATTACGAGTAGTTTCAGTAAATAGGTGGGGTTATTATAATTAGTTATAGTAACTCATTATCATGGGGTCTGCCTTCCTGGTGCATGCGCTCTGCCATCTGGTGGTCGTCTTTTGGGGTCTCTTGGAGGAAGGCTAGTCGTCTTCTTCCTCGAGCTCTTTTGACTTTCTTATGCAACTGGCTGTGCCTGTTGGGCTTGATCGGCTTCCAAACCACAGAACTATTTCTAACCAGATGATGAGTATATTTCGAGGCTGCTTGTTCCTGTCGTCTCAAAACTTGTCTCCTTATCTTCTGCTTTTGACTTTCTTAGCTTAACCAGGGTGTCTACTCGGTTATTTATTAATAGCTCAAATTCTTATTTCACCAATAAACTTAATGAATTCTATCATTTCACTAAAAGGCTGCCATTTGTTTTTTCACCAAATTTCCCAGAAAGTCTCTGCTTAAGTTCCCCATCCTTGTACAGTTAACCTTGGACCAAGTAAGGGTCTCTCCAAACGGAGAGAACATTTTGTTAGCATAGATGAGACGATTGTTCTGGGAAAGCCTCCAGCCCAAGCAATTTTGAGCGTGCCTAATTATATGTATGGAACTGTCAAAATGATTAGTTAGGGTCTCGGCCTAATTTGGAGAAGTTTCTAGGCCCTCCCATGTAGAAACAAGTTCATCTGTGAAAGCTGAGATGCAAAGATATTTTCTTAGGAACAGAGTTGGGAACCGCATGGATCCCTAATACTCTGATCCCAGAGCTAAAAAGCTTGCTACAAAATTGAGATGCATCCTGGTGCTTCTCCATTGATTCCAATGCAAATTCTGATGCGAATAAAATCCACTTAGCTTTACTGAGCAATCATTTAGCTCCTTAATAAATTGCTTGTCAAAAGAAGGGATTTGGCCAGAGTACCAGTTGATTAAATGGGCCGAGTACTGCCTCACACATGGGGACAAATCCTGCAGGCTAGAAATAGCTCACAAGGAGGCAGATGCCACAGCATAACCTGGTCTTATCCTCCGTGCTAAACCTGAGCAAGTAAGAAGCATAGGAGCTGGATACCTCAACTGCGTATCATCCAAAAGGTCTCCTCTAGCAGGGAAACTCTCAGCTGAGCAAATCCAGCTATTCTCCAGCGTCATCCTCCTCTTCACAGATAACAGAGGGATGAGAAAATACACAGCAATATGACCCTGTGCCACAGCCACAATCACATCATTTTAGCAACAAGAGAAAAGAGTTTTTTTCCCATCAACGCTACAAACTACACCAGCACGGTACAGACCCAGCACATGCATCACACCCAACTTTAGCCCCAAGATCCGCTGCGGACAAGATGGAGCAACAACCCGGATGAGAGAAGGGGTAAGTGGGGCAGGACTGCCCAGCCCCACGGCCACCACCACATCGCGCAACCAGGAGCAGACGTACTGAACTACTCTGGGAGAAGGGGTGGGTCAGCCCTCCTGGCCTGTGAGCCAAATTCCTCGTGAGGATGGTCACTGGCCCTCAATGGCATAAGCACATAATGACAATGAAAAATAAATTACTAGCTGTTTGGTTTCTCCCTTAGAAGTTATACTGAAAGGAATTTATGAAGAACACCACCACTTGCAGCGCTATTCACAGCTAAACATAACTTACTGCCAATACTATAGATGGGAAGTTATTATGTTAGCGCCGCCTTTTTCGCACGTGCCAGGGATGACCTACAGCTCACCTCCCCATGGAGGCAAGGAGGAGGCCATCCTCTCCCCGGTGTTTTGCCACCGTGTCCAGACTGCTACTGCACAGCATCACTGGCAGATGGTCACACTCCTGCATTGGCCCCATCGCACTGCCCAAAATATCACCCCACCTGCTTTGGGTCTCACTCCTGTGCCCGCCAGAGAGTGACAAACGCTCCGCTCCTGCTAAAACGCCTCTTTTTTCCAGGAGCACCCTGGGTCCATGTCAGAATCTGGGGAGACAGGAGGTGGGGTCAGGAGCTTCCTCCGCTCGCTGTGTGGTACCCCTTGTAACCAACTTCCAGTATTTCCTGTCAGCAAGGAGAGCTCGGGACTGCATCGCATCAAAAGAAACCTTGAGCGTTCGCTTCAGTGATAAACAACGTTCAGAATACTTGAAAATATATGAGCTGGTGAAATATTAAAATTCATTAAAATACAAGGCCACTTTGGGGGAAATGGGTTTTTGTACACTTCCTTATGCTTGCCGTAAATACCTCAAAGCTCCTCAGGACCGGGATGAGAGGAGAGGAAGCGCATACCTTCTGACAAACATACATTCCTTGGTTCACCGTGCGAGGAAACACCCTTCCTGCCGAGCTGTTTGCAGCAGTGGTTGGAATTCATCCCGTGCTTTTAGTCTGACCATAAACAACGACATTGCATTTGTCTCCCTCCTCTCTGAACGTTGTTTATACTCACTTGGCTGTAGAACAGGCTGCCTAGTCCATCTGGATTTCTTCCCCTGCTGCTTTCCAGGCTAATTAATATACTTTGTCCTGTTTACTGGTACCACGAAACACGGCCAGAAACAGGGAGCTGTGGTGGTTCACGTCGGTTGGTTTGAATTCAGGGAAGGGAGGGGAAAAAAATATTAAAAAATTAAAAAAAATTTACCCGTACACCAGTACTTTCTAAAGAGGCACGAAATGGCAGTGGCCATCAAGAGGACTCAGCACCATTTCTCTGTGAACTCGGCAATGCCAGTACAGCAGGAAAACTGCACCCGTGGCGTTTAACAATATGTAGGAAAATGAAGAGAGCTCAGATGATGTCTGGGCAGTTCGGCCCAGGTGTTCAAAGCGCTCAGCAATTCCAATAAAAATACTTTCATCTAAATATCTGAAAGGCCTTCGCATCCAGCAAGCTGAGCCGTGGTAAAAACCCGGCCGCTGGTCTCGGAGCCATTGGCAGAAGCACGCGAGGGACTTTTCTCATGGGAAGCCTGTATGAATACCTGCATATACACAAACGCACGTGCCAAGGGTTGCTGCAAACACACAAATGATGATACTTCTGAACTTTATTTTGAGCTTTGTAAATAGAGACAGAAGTCAGAGGGCAAATCACTATATTAGGCTGGAAACCTGGTCCCACATGCCAGTGGTTGCCGCAGGGCATGCCTGCTTCTACTTATTTTTATAGTGAAGCTGTCCTGTGAAATATGTTTCTTGGCTAGAGGCTATGAGGAAATAACTGCAGTTTTCTAAGCAAGAGGAAGCAGGAGAGTGGGCTGGTTACTCTCCTAACTTCCTAGGAGAAATTCCTAGGCAAAGAGCTCTCTGTCCACTGTTAGTGAGAATGGCCAGTTTTCTGGGTAATTTTGTATATCTGAAACTAATCCTAGCACAGTTTACATATATTCGAGGACTGTCACAAAGAGTACTACAGGGTAATTCATCCCGACAGTCTCTCTATGTGAGGCTGCCATGATACCTCCAGACCACCCAGGCACATCTGTGCCGCACGTTACAGGGGTGATGTTAGGCACGAGCCACCAGCAATTCCAGAAACACCCTTTGAAAACTTATTTATAATATCCCTCAATCTAGTAAAACTGCACAGCATTTATTAAATCTGATTACTGTTGCCGCAGGAACCTGCAGAATCCTACACCACATGGAGGCATGTGCTTTCCCACTCAGTGTCCATTGGAGAGACCGGATGGAAACCACACCGCTTCCTGGGCCAGGATCTGCTAGACCATCAACATCCAGCAGGAGCACACCTACCCACGATGACACAGATTTACACTCTTTGTTCTATAGCGTGAAGGCAAAAGGGGAAGCTTCAGATGGTGATTTGGTGGCCCACCGGGTCACAGTCTGGTTAGCGGTCTGCCCTGGGGTCAGCAATACGTGACTTCATCACAAGTCCCTTGTTTTTCTAGCGCCAATTATGTGTTACTGTTCTGCAAACAACCGGGGAGGAAAAAAAAAAAAGGTTTTGGACCCAGATATACACAGCACACGGCTTCTTGTTGTCATTTGAAATGGAAAATTTGAGCGCGGATGTTTAGATACACGCTCCTGGAGCAGCTTCTTGCCTGCTGCTCACTTTCACAAGAGCCTTTTATGATTTAAAACATGCTCAAGGCTTCTGATTCCTCAGGAATGCTTTCCATTACAGCTGTCCTCAAGCTCTGTCCCTCAATGTCCCCAGTAATCCTACGTGGGCTGTAGTTCTTATCCCTCCTGTTTTCCTTCTTCGTTACACGCTTTTCTTCCCAGTCTGACCACATGCATTGCAGAAAAAGGCTTTTGCTTTCCGAAATGTGCCATAGTGAGGTACAGGGCGAACGACCTGATCAGGGACCTCAAACTAAGCCCCTGAAGTTGTGATTTCCATCCCGGGCAGACACCTCTCAACATCAATATGCTCAGCACAAAATACGCACCTTGTTTGACAACAAATAATAAAAGGATAAACTTTAAGTGGAATTGGTTTAGATTTGTCCGCGAAGAAAATAAAATATTTAGCACAATAAAAATTATTTCTGCTGTAAACATTGGTTGCGGGAATTGTAAATATAAACAAAAAAGAACTCCCAAACCCTCTAAACAATTCTTAGAAACAAATTCAAGTCAAAAATATTTACATGGCTTGGGTATAATTATTCTCCCCCAATGTCTAGACTAGATGCATTCATGGGGACAGATCTCTTTAGAGCTGTTTAGTAAGATTATATGGATACGGAGTCCAGTTTAGGAAATCCTAAAACTGTCAAAGTTGGGAGGAACTATCCCCACGTTTACTCTTCTTATTTTTTCCCTCTAAGTTAACATCATCAGCCACTGCCGCGGGCAGAATAAAGATCTAGATGGACTTCTAGTTTGAAGCCGCACACCACTTCTCACGCTCCTGCCCACGTCCCCTGCTCCGGCCGCCCCTCGGCGCTCGGGAGGACGCCGGCTCCGTGGGCAGGTGGCACCAGCCCTCGGGAGGCAGGAGCAGGACAGTCAGGTGCACACACCGCCTCTGGGCGCTGGCAAGGCTCATTTCACAGGGGTGTGGGGAAAACCTAGTCGTACCTGGGTAACAGCTCAGTCAGCTGGTTTTATTAGAGACTGTCCTGACGAAGACGGGCTTAGCACTCAAGAGAGAGCCCTGTTTATTTCATTCCTAACAGGGCACTATTGTTAAACTCCATACCGTAGGTTCTTCTTACCCAGAGTAATCTCAGCTTTCCCCTAATTTATACTGAGCTGATCACCCATTGCCTCACTGGAGCATTCTGGCAGCCAGAGACCGTCAGCCTGGAGGTGCCCTGCCTCACATTTTCTTTACTGCACATAAATTCCCTGGGTCCAGCCTGAGAGAAAGGGCACACCACACTGAGCCATAGGTTTTGTGGAGACTTTTGCCAAATCCACCAGGGAAGCTGAACCGCCTATCCCTTTCTCACTGATGCAGAGCAACTTGCATGGGAGGATATCAAAAGTATTTTAAAATAACTCAATTTTGCAGGAGATGACCGACAGCCATCTCCAGTTTTCAACAGGATGAGGGAGGAGTGAGCGTTTTTCAATTGCAGAATATCAAATCTGCCCTTATGACCAGCCCTATGTGAAGCAAAACAAGATTAAGCTGCAAGTAAATTTTGATTTCATTCCAACTGCCCTGGGGAAAAGTATTCTGCTTGGATGGAAATGCAAAGGGTAGGAGGCATGGAGCAGTAGAACAAATTAGGTGAATAAGGGAGCAGGGGGAAGACAGCTCTTGGAAAGGGGAATAGAAAGAAACCGCAGGCTTTTCAGCACTTTAGATATGAAGTTCTGGGTCTTGTGTTCCTCATTTTATTGGGGTGGGAGGTAGATAAGGTTGATGCATAACATCTCTCAGCGAGCAGCAACACCGACGCGATACTCTGAACTTACGGGTCGCACTAAGAGCGCTGCAGTTAGGGGCCTTCATCCTTTCAATCACGATCTCTGAATCGTCAAAGGGAGACAGCAAATACTCATATGACAGTGCCTATTAGAGGCACTTCTTGGGTACTTAGCATAGAATAAATGTACGCCTCACGTTATTGGGCTAACAAAGGCAAAGATGCTAGGAAAGCAAAATAAGAATGTTTTTAAAAAAAACCCCACGAAAGTCCAATCAGAAATCCTAATCTGGGGGGAAAGCTTAGCAGAAGGAAAGATATATTTATTTCCCGATCATTCTTACTAAGACAGGAACAGTGCTGGGGAAAGGTGATTTCCACGATCAGCAGAGGCACGAGTGGAGATGCAGCTATAGTGGTAAATGTGCTTTTGCTACGAGAATTCAATTTATTCAGACAAAACGGTATCATGAGAAAGAATGAGACTCACATGCTCTTTTGCTCCTGTGAAAGAGTTTCACAGTAACAGGGATTGGTAACACAGAGGTATCAAGCAGCCTCTTTTGATTAGGCACCCAGTTGTAGATGTAACACAGGTGTCCCTTTAGCTGCAAAGCATTTACAGTTTGCCTTTAATCAGGTTTTCCTTCAGAGAAAGAAATGAGTAAGTAACAAACAAAAGTTCACAAACTCAAACCAGCCGTGCGAATTTAAAAACAAAATCATGCGAACTTTGCTGAACTTCCAGACCTGAAGTGTAATGTATGATTTACAGCGCTACCGAGCGCAGCCATGACACTGACACGGACCAGAGCCAGAGGCGTCTTCAGTATTAGTGCTGCCGGTTACAAATACATTCAACCCGTGGCTACGCACAAAGCACCACTTGTGGGAGCTGAAATAGTTCTCTAGCAACTGTGATAAATAAAGCTTTGCTTTAATTTTTTACTTTTAAGACCATTTACTGTCTACTCATCACAAGGATATTTTCCCATTCTGAGGGCTAGACGTGTATTGGTCGAATCCCAAAGGACAGAGAGGCATTGCCTTGGCTAGTCCCGCGCTGCAGTTTGACTTAGTGTTGCAAGTTTTACAAGCAGGGTCTCAAGGGAGTCTGAAGTTTGCACGTCAAAGTCCTTCATTTTGCATTCCATAGTGACAAAAAGCCCTGCGTGCATCCAGCCCAAAACGCACCAGATTTAAATACAAACAGCGGATAGGGAAAAAACCAACCAACCTCCTTTCAAAGATTTGTAACAGCCTCAGGTATTAGTGCATCGCATTTATCTGACACCAAAGTTTCTGAAAAACGCTATTTTAAGCTGAAGGATAGATTGAAAATAGAAGGTCAACAACTAGCTAGACTATGCAGAATTTCCTTGTCCTCAGGCTCAGCTCTAGCATACCAACAACTATTATCAACCTTGGAGCTCTTTTACGTGTTTCTGATGGAGGCAGCAAAAGAGTAATGATTTCATAGCTGCCATTTGCGTGTAGCATGATAAATCATTTCTATAAGTTTCTGTGTCAGTCTTTTGCTTAGGTACACGCAAACTGCTTTTATTTGAAGGCCAATTATACCCCTAGAAACCAGCTCTTCTCATTGCTTGTGAGGGTGGAAATGAAGAGAAAATGTGCCCAAATGACCTTTAGAACAAGAGTCGCTACCTACCCTTCTTAGGACAAGCATTACAAGGGGGTGGTGTGGCTCATTACCTTTAGCATTGCTTTTGAAGCAAACTGCTACACCACTCAAGTGGCAGCACGTGCCGGTGGTCCCCCTTGTAACGCAGCAGAG
Source organism: Stercorarius parasiticus (assembly GCA_013396915.1). Lineage (NCBI taxonomy): Eukaryota > Metazoa > Chordata > Aves > Charadriiformes > Stercorariidae > Stercorarius > Stercorarius parasiticus. Next base: position 751,421 of record VWZL01005774.1, read on the forward strand.
AAGCGTTTGAGCGCCTATCCCAGAGAGATTCCCAGCAAGACACCTCTCTGCCCCGAAGGCTCCGCAGTTGCCCTCTATTAAAAATATTTACTAGGACCCTTCATCAGCAAAATGGATACAGGTCTGCACCGAAGAGGACAGCTCAGGTGCAGCACGCTATTGCTCATCCCTCAGGGACGCAGCGCGAGCAAAAGGAATGCCAGAAGGAGAAATTACTTTTAATAGAAAAGCAACCGAAAGGAGTAACAGTCACAGATACGCCTAAATAGCCAGCATATAATAAAATGCCATACCCATTACAAAGTCCTTCACTGATAATCTACAACAAAAAAATAAACTAACACCATACAGCAAGCCAAAATGACCAAACTGACTTATAAATGTTCAATCTCTGCTTTTGTTGGGGGAAGTATCCTCTTCCGGGGTAATATTCCATTTTTGCTTCTCACTTTTGCACGCCCACCTTCTTCGTTGTCACCTTTGCTACCTGGGTTTGCTTGCAGACACGGACGGCACGAAACCGCTCTGCTTTTAGACCCTGACCTTGCTGACAGGTAAATGGGAATTCAGCTGTAAACCCGCTCCAGCATTTTGGTGGGAGGATTCATGCGGCAGATGCTGAGCAGGTGCTGCGGAAGGGGTAGCCCTTCAAGGGAGGTGGGAACTCACACCTGCCCGTGGCATGGTGGGCACCCCTACTACGCTGTAAATCCTACCAATTATTGCTGAGCACTGTCAGCAACGCGTGACGCGGCACTATTCCAATCACCGAGGCTTTTTTGAAGTGTTAGGTTATCCAATCTACCATGGGGAATACACATAAGGAATACCCAGAGCGCCGAGGAAAGCTGTACGCACAATTTGCCACCAATTACAGGTGATGTACTGATGACTGTCAGGCTCAAGTGTCAGAAAACTGAATGACCTTGGCAAATCTTGCATATTCCTTCTAGAACATGCCGACCTTCCAGAGAATCTAACTTTTCCCTACAGCTACACTACATTTACTTGAAAATAGTCCCCCGAAGTACATACTTAGGATTAATGCTTACAGAGGAAGTCACAAGTAAGTATGAAATAATCTCACCAAACTCTGAGGGGGTATTTAAGCAAGGTAGTATGACTACTTTTCCGTGGCTGGTGTCAAGATTTGGCCTGCATTAGCACAGATTAAACCAAGCACCACAAATCCAGTCCTTGGAATATGGAAATTCTCTTATTACAGTGCTGAATTTATAGAAAACAGAATGAAACAACATATACTGTGAAATATTTTGGAAGCTAATGAAGCTACAAGCACTGGAAATACACGTAATGGGTAAAGAATGTTTCTGTTTTAACTCTTGCTGATATGAGTAGCCATGCCCTGCCGTAGAACTCCCCAGTGCAAGGCACAAAATAATCTTTAGGACTTAATCTGGCTGTAAATCACTTCATAAACATTTTTCTTGTACATGTGGGAGATTGTTGCCTGAAAATTTCCTGTCTTAAAGACCGCATGTGTGCAAGTTAATGCTGAACCTGTCACTGAACTAATAGGTCAGTGGGTAGCTGCTCTATGGGTTTTATTTTAATAGAAAGCGTTGGAAGGAGAGAGCCACAGTTAGCTTTGCAGTTAGCAGAAGTAACAAGGGCTGCTCGAGTCTGGATGAGACTGTTATCATCTACGCTTCATCTCATCTTTATCACCTGTTTGTGCTGTACAAGAACCTGACACTAAGCGTAAAAACAAACAAAACGAAAATCCATTTCATACTCTTTAACATTTATGCATGGAGATACTTTTTTCTCTCACCAGCAGCACTGGGACAGTTTATGAGCAAAATTGTTTGGCAACACCAAAGAACAAAGCCAACAAAAAAAAAAAATGGCCAAAGCAAGGTTCAAGAAAGAATCTATTGTAAATTAAACAAGTAAGGAAACCAAATACTGGGGGGGAGGTGTCAATGGACAGCACTAACGAGACACAAGTTTTAACCGTTTATAACTTTGACTTCTCAGCTGTACCTATTTCAACTTCTTTCTGAGGTCATAAATTACACACAATTAAGGGTGAATGCTTTGACATTAAAGTGCCTGATCCAGATCAGACAGAACATGTACAGAGCAAGATTCAATTTATATATTGGGGTTATCACATATTCAGAGTATAAAAGCCCACCCTAAATAACAGGAGTGCTAAAAAAAAAAAAAAAAAAAAAGACAAAATTAAAGCCTCAGATGTCAGCTACCCAGAGGTAACATAATTTAAATAATTATTTCAGAAAAAAAATTGTTTGAAATTTAAAAATATTCAAAACAATTTTTAATGTAATAGCTTGAAACAGGATTATTTAGCATTTGGGAAAATTTCTCCTTTTCTATTTTTTCCTCCTTTTCCAAGGCAAGAAATTCCTCAAAGATCAAGTTCTGATTTGGTTTTATTTCTTGTAATTTCGCTTTGCCTCTAAAAATTTCATGAAGCACAACAGTCTTCTCATGGAAAAAAACAACAGGAGCCCATCAGATAACAGCAAGTGACCGTTTTCATCTTAAATAATACTCTTCGCAGAGCAGCAACGATGCAAGTTGCTATAATTCAAAGCCATTACTCTTAAACCGAGAGATAGTCTCAAGTACCATAAGGATCCTTGAGAACGTTTTCCAACGCATCCTACTTGAGGGAAGTGTGTGGGTGGGCGGGGGGTGGAGGAAAGAAGAATTCATTTAGCTACTTTTTATTTACTTTTTTCCACAATTGCCAAATGTGGAAAAAAAATAAGAAAAGTTTTTTTATATTTCTTGGGGTAGCCTTGTTGAACATTGCTTGAACATTAACAACCTTCCTCCACAACCCTCATTTTTTTTTTTTTTTAATTTACTTGTAAGTCTGATGTTACTAGCAAAATATACTACCGTGGTCAACAGCTCAAAAATCCCTAAAGGAATTCTGATAAATCAGAACTACCGTGGTAGAAGAGGAACAATTAAGTAAAAGTAGCGCACACAGTGTCGGTGTAAGAAACTAGTTCATGTTTACTGGCTTTAAACAAATTAGGTGAAAAATATCAATATCCTCTTTTAAAGGATTCTTGCTTTTTCCTTTATAAATGGCTCAAAACTGAGGAAGCTGCCATGAACTATTCATTGCTCAGGTCCTTTCTCGAAAGCTACTCCAACTACTTGTTGATTCTCTTAAGATTTTCCCTTAGAGAGGACTTTCTAGAAGTATTTTTATATTACAAAACCTCGTCACAGATAAAATGTGGTAGTGTGCTGAATTCCAAAAATGGAAATGAAGAGTTTATTATTAAACGTGGATGCACCTCCACTCAGCTGGAGATCCTGCCTAGTGTCTTGGGGCAGGGCCACATGTCACGGACATCCTGCACCAGGTCATTGCCAAAGGGTGACGGCCCAGAAATCCCAGTGTAGCAAAGAGGTTGAGCTACACTTCAATGCAGTTACAAAAGTGAAGAGGGGACGTGACTGTTAGTATGTCACTTGTAGAAAATTAAACCGTGCAGGGAAATGTTCTTTTATTTCCTGCACCCTCAAGCTCCATACAGAGAGATCTGGTCTTGAAATAACCTCTTAAGTAAAAATAAATGTAAATATTTTTCTTTCCATATTTTGTCTGTTCTCAAAACTCAAGGCCCTTGAGGTTACCTCTAAGACCACCAGTAATAAAACTGCACCTTTCTTTCCACTCTCACTGTTTCAGTTGTGCAAGCACTTTTGGGGTATTCAATGGAGGATCTTCACATCATGTCTTGGAAACAACTGTCCAGCTTCATTCCCCAGGGAATTTTCAGCCCAGTCAATCACAGTATGTCTATAAGACAAGATTTGTTGCGGATGCCCCATCCCTGGAGGTGTTCAAGGCCAGGCTGGACGGGGCTTTGAGCAACCTGGTCTAGTGGGAGGTGTCCCTGCCCATGGCAGGGGGGCTGGAACTGGATGATCTTTAAGGTCAATTCCAACCTAAACCATTCTATGATTTCAAGAACAAGTGATTAATTCCTTGTCCTTGCAATCCACTGACCCAATTTAAGCAAGTTACAACAAAGGTGAATCCAAATAAAAGCGTGCAGCTCTTCCCACTCAGAGAGAATTCAAGTTTGAAATTGAAATCACGGCTCTAGCCTGTTCTTAGCAAGCAATGTTGTGTAGGTGTCACGTGTCACACATACATCTGGGTTGGGGGATTTCTCCATACAGCAACACTGAAGCATCTGAGATCTGCCAACCTGTGAGGAATCTGGCTACAAGCTTCCATAAGTGGAAGCAGGGTTAGCCTCTGCCATGCCTTACTGCCTGTGGTCTCCACTAGAGCTCTGTTGCTACCGACATTTCTCAAGGAGATAATTGCTACAATTTTAATTAAACAATAGTCTGCCTGTTCCAGTTGAATACAGGAGAAAGAGTTTATCCAAAGGAGCTCATCTAGGATATTTTCAAACAGCTGCTAAAATGGCAGACACTCAACGTGCCTGCACAGGCTTTCGGTCTTTCACCATGTATAATTTAATAACACGCACTGGTTTTGGCTTAGAAAAAAAATGTTTGGAATGAGAAAGATGGGTTTTGTATCATCTCAGTAAAACTGAAAGAAACCCATGTCATTAAAATCAAGCTGACCAATTGGTTTAGCTTTTACCTTTAGAAATACTTTGAACACACGTTCACAGATGGAGGACTGGGCAGATTTTTCATGTACTTCAGTTGTAACCAGTAACCCTTAGCTTCTTCAAAAGTCACGCGGACCTCTTTGTCTCTTGCTCTCATCGCACTTAGAGCAGAAAAGCCAGCAAACAGCCCACTGAACACAGCAAGAAGCACAGCTGCACCAAAACAGCTGCAAGCTGATTTTCTGGGGATAAATTTGCACATAGAAGTGCAGTTCTCAGCGCTCCTCAGCATCCCAAAAGTAGAATCCTGAAATCCAGGTTACATTTCATAAAGAGCTAGACACGCGTTATCCCCAGATTTGTTACAAATCAGAATTTTCGCACATGACTAAAACTGTCAATATTTTTCTATTCTCCAGGTTCTGTGAGAAAATACAAACGGATCAGTTAGGAAGAAAACTCCTTTGGAATTTTAAATTTTTAGGAATAAAATATTTTCCTCTTTAATTTTTGTTTCCCCTCCTTAAATTGGAACTAAATGTCATATTGGGATGATGGGAGCATAGAGGAGATACACTAAATGAGAGGAGATGGCCGTTGGCCTTCACTGACCTTTGGACCCTGAGCAGGCAGGACAACCCCCACCTCCCTACAGTCGTCATTTACCTGTTCCGTGTCACCGGGCAGGTAGAGCATGAACCATGAACAGCTCTTCTTCCCCTGTCACCGTACCGGAGCTCTGCTTCACAAGTGTTTGTACTTAACGTAAATTATGAGGTTAAAATTATGTGAGAGATGAACAACTTACCAACCCCTAATTTTCCTCCCCCGCACCAACACACACACTCTCTCTTGCTTTTTCCCCGTACACACCTTTCATGACTATTAACCATAAATATTTAATATTCACAGGGCGCCACAGAAAAACCTTTTAATGAGGTTGGTTACCCATCACTTCAATACCATTGAAGTTTTATTCTGAAAAATAAACTTGACTTGGAGCCGTGCGTTTTCTCAACCACTATCTTTAACAAGCTTTCACCACCAGATCCGCTTGTTAAAAGTTACGGTTCTCTGCAGAAGTTACATTTTCTGTATAGTATTAAAGAACAGGGACAGGTATAGATTTATTCACTGGAAAAGCAACAGTGACTTGAAAGCAAACACACAAAACCTCAATGGGAAATACCCCCAAAATCCTAGTATGCCTGTGGATTTGAAGCCTTCAGCACTTCCCTTATCGCAGTCACAAAGCCTTGCCCCAGCCCGCAGAAGAGCAGGGATCTGGGAGCCCACGGTGGGTAGCCTGACGACTGGACTGGTTTCCCTCCTCCAGAAACGCCTCAGGACAGCGTACGCATCAGCAAAGGCACAAGCAAGACACCCGCAGGCAGGCTTTTTAGCTACTCAGACTTTGTTTGACCCGTTACATTCTCCCTTCCACACCTCGCCAGCCACCAGAGCAGCGACGTCCCTGCGCGCGGAGGGCGAGACCCTGATCAGCACAAGGATCGCACAGGCGGCTCTTGTGTCCAAGGCCGTGGAAGGCGTTTATACCCATACCCAGGTTCAGAAAGACAGAAGCATCCTTTGCGTGCTTCATACTGCTTCCAAAATCTCTATTACTACAGTTTTTATAGCCAGCTCCCATAATGGCATACTGGCAGAGGAAGGCAGGGAATGGGAGAGGCCCTGTGAGGGGAATCATGATTCGTTGTCTGAAACGTCAGCTTTTAAACACTTCTAATTATCCCTCTCTGTGCCCTCGATGAAAGACATCTCCTCCTTGTCCCCCAGCTACTTAAATAGCTCCAAAGTCTACTAAATATTATAAAAAGCTATTAAATATCAAATAGTAAGCTATATAATAACTAATAATAAGCTATAAAATATTATAATAAGCTATTAAATAGCTCAAAACTCCCCCTTTCAAGCTATTTAAATCGACATAATAGGACAGGTGCCTACAAAGGAAACGGTGTATCAGAAGAGGGGCATGGAAGAGGAGACAAAAGGCAAGAACAGTGGGAGCCAGGAGGGATGGAGTCACAGCAGCAGAGGTATCGCAGGAGATAGGATGGGGAAGGGAGCACAGAATTAGAGGGCACGCAATCAGAACAGATTAGAAAAGGAGTAGAGCACAGGCAAGAAAATCAGGGCTGGCAGGAAAAGGAAGGGAAGTCACCTCTTTGTATTGCAAACTTTTATGCATGAGTTTTTCCTCTTGATTTTTGCACTGAGCAACACATCAGAAGACACAAATAAGCTGGTTAGTAGTTCTGGTTTTGACTAAGTCTCTCTGCTCTTATTCCCTTTTTGTTCCCTCTCCTCCCCCAGCGGGCTATGCAGTTAAATGCTGACAAACAACCCTGCCACAGCCAACTTCACCTTCACATCAGGCTTCTGCTTCATTGCCTTTTAGCCTCCTTACCCCTCCAGAAGCATCACCTCACCAGCTCTTGAAGACTGAAGTCCCCAAGGTGTCATCTTGCCTTTGCTCAGCTGACATTCAGTCAAAACCCCTCAAGTCGTTACGGTTGATGCTTATTCGGCAAAAGATTAGAATAAAAATCCTACCGCATTAACAGAGCGCTGCAGTGACTGATGGCCGTTGCAGCTGCTTAACACTTGCAATGTTTTATGGGCTTCAGGAGTTGTAAAGTACACAGAAAACAGGCTGGGTTTTTCTCTCCTTTAGAAACAAACATATGTAACATTATTTTCTCTTGGTTTTTTGGGTAGTGCTGCAAAGGCAGCTAAAAGACAAAGCAAGATTCTAGAAGATGAATAGAATAAAATTTCCATGCCCGGGACTTCTTTCCGTAACCAGTGCTACTGTCTAAAACATATGGATACTGAGATCAATGCACTGTTACAATAGCACTACTTCACATAATAGTACTACAAACAAGGACACTTTGCTGGGTGAAAAGGACTCCAGGGCTGCAAGGAGTTGTCTCTTCCTTCACCTCCATTCCCCCTGTGCCTCCACGCATCTGCTTATCAGGAGTATGGACAGAAAGGGAGACTTACCCTGAAAAATTCCTCTGCAGAGTATGACAAAATTTATTATCAAGGTCCTCCTGCCCTCAGCTCTCTCCCCAGACCCAGATCCTTGGCCTGAAGAACAACACCCACCCTTACCCATTCCTCACTGGCAGCTGAGTCCACCACAGATAGGACATGGGGTAACAGCCTAAACCTGAAAGAGGGTAGATTTAGATTGGATATCAGGAAGAAATTCTTTACTGTGAGGGCAGTGAGACACTGGAACAGGTTGCCCAGAGAAGCTGTGGATGACCCATCCCTGGAAGTGTTCAAGACTAGGTTGGATGGGGCTTTGAGCAACCTGGTCTGGGGGGAGGTGTCCCTTCCCAGGGCAGGGGGGTTGGAACTAGATGATCTTTAAGGTCCCTTCCAACCCGAACCATTCTGTGATTCTGTGATGTTCTGCTTTATCTGTGTCATCCCAGGGAAGGGAACATCGCGCTGGGCCAGGTGTCACATGACAGAGTATGAGATTAGTATGAATAACATCATAGACAGAGCTGTGGAACCTGCACCCAATACCCGATTCTGTTTGTTGTGGTTAGACGAGCAGTCCCACAGGGACAGCACTATAGTGTCCCACATGAGTTATGATGCTATGTTTCAAACTGACCTGTTACTTCCACTTGACAAGGCTTCTCTGTCTCTGCTATTGCTGTTTTGCAACAGGAGATGAATAATATTTCTTTTTTCTTTTTTTTTTTTTTTTAACCTCGCTCCTATGTGGGTTTGGCGTTCAGAGCTTAAACCACTTCCATAACAGCATCACAGACATTAATGGGAGTTTTACTACAAGCGTGGATTAAGTTTGGTCCTTACCCTTCTCAGCTACAAAATTTTTTAATATATTTTGTGACTCTTATGATACGCTATTGAAAATCTTCAGGTTGATATGTCTATGCAGATGTGCTGGAAGTGCAGATATATGCATGGAAACTTAAAAGTTTAATCAAGGTCATCATTTCCCTCATAAAACCAGCAACAAAAAAAGACCCCAGCAACAAAACTTTAGCCTGCGGCCAATGGGGATTTTGAGATGTGTGTCATAAAAAGAAGTATTATTGATTTCAATCTCTTGAGGAAAAGCAGAGGACGGCTTCATAGCAAAATTCAGAATTTCTATTTCATTTCCTGAATTTATTTGCCCATTAAGACAGCGATAATTTTTTATGTACTACTTTTAAAATGTACTTGCAAATAAGGAAGAGATACTAGATAGCATTAAGCTTTTTTTCCAGAGCATTCTAGCTGCACTTTCAGTGATGATTTGCTATCCTCATCTGTTATTAAACTAATAACTTATGTTTAACCTTTAAATTTCATCAGCGTGGAACAGTTTGTTTCTGGCATTTGCCATCACAGCCCTTCCTCACTAAACATCATCTCTCTCCCTTTCCTTATCTGGTGATTAGCTTCGACTGTCTTTAATGCTAATGAATCATTTTCCAAGCAAGATAGAACATTGAGGACAAACCTCTTACAACAAATCACTAACTTGATGGAATCATCAGTGAATCCTCCATGTGGCTTCCCACAGAGCCCCTTCTCTTTTGGTAGAAGTGGTTGACAAATTGTTATGCAAGAGCATCACTGCAGGGGGACTTTCCAAGGAAATTTTGCTGAAATTTTTGAGTTACAAAATGATTTGAAGAAAATAAAACTCAGCAACTGTTTCATCCCACATACACATAGCCCCTATTTCTTACTCCTATTTGAAGTTTTTCCCATCTATCTACAAGTTACTGTATGGCAAAGCTGCAGATATTTTTTTCCAACGCCATTCCAATTTTTTTCCAAAGGCGGAGAAGCACTGGAAAATTAGGAGATTAGGGTAAGGAGGTGGCATGCAACACATTTGATTTTGCTGAACTGTAACCCTACAGATTAAATGGACTCCACTGACCTCTGAGAAACCACGGTGCCATCACGTACAGCGGTATGAGTGGTATGCCAGTGGAGTTGCCAAAGGCTTTTTAACGTGAAACCATGATTCAAAATAGAGAAAACCAAAGGAATGAGAAAAGTCGGAAACCAGGCAAGAGGACTGTCAGCCTTTGTCAGTAGTCTTTCAACAGTAAGCTGGAAAAGTCTCATCAGTTCCATGTCATAGAAACATGCAAAAGCAGAGAAAAAAGTGGGATATATTCTTTATGGTGTAAGCGAACTGAAGCCAACTGCATTGTAATGTGGTGTGCTCCTTTGCCTCCTAGAGCTAGGGTGTGCCAAGACACAGGGTCTTTGGGAACAGGAATTAAAACCCAACACTTTAAAGACTGATCCATTTTCTCCTTCCCAGCTGTTCTTCAATGCAATGGAGAATCTCCACCCAGTATGGAAAGGACACATTGTGGAATCTGACATATTGTGGAAATTGAATTTACCAGTTGCTTTGTATTTTTCTCCAGCGCTGCTGATGTTTGTGATGTTCCTCCTAGGACTAGAGTTGTACCGTCTATTGCCACGTAAGCCCACTGTACCGCTAGGTCAGTCCTTACCTCTTTTTTCATAGCAGAAGCGACGCTAAAAAAGTCAAGCCCGACACACAGGAAGAAAGCAACACATTTCAAAGCAAGCGGAAGGTTTGTCCGACCCTCACAGGGACGCACACAGCCCTTGTCTGTACTCACAAATACACAACCGGACTCTGATTGAAGTTTGCAGCCTTATTTCTGTCGCTCAGAAGAGAGACCCTCACAGCGCACGCTATTGAAGGAGGAACAACAAGGTCTGCAGCATCCCTTCTTATTCACCACTGCCCAGACTAAGACTAACTTGAGACAGGCGACTGCCTGCTTCGCCTGTAAGGCAGCATCCAGCGATGCCTCTGATGGGCATTTGCCTCCAGCTGAATTGCGAAAAGGCTAGGCATTGCTTTTAGCAACGGAAAGCTGCAGGACCGTAAGGAGAAGGACACTACTAGCAGCTCTTCCTGCAAAATCACCAGCTGCCGCCACCTCCTGCCCCTGACCAGAGTCTTTGGCACAGTGAAATGCAGTTCTGCATACACTGCTGAGACAATCCTGGGGTCCAGCGCTCTCCGAAATAGATACTAAGCTGGGGAGAATTATGCCCAAGCATCCAACGACAGGACGTGATCAGCAAAACCTGCTATAAACACCACCATTGGCTGTGGAGTCGAAGAATGGTGTTGCTAGATGAGAAGTGTAACAAAATCCCTCAAAATTCCAGCACCAGGGCATGATTTTTAGTCATGCTGCCAAAAAAAGACCCCAGTAAGAAGAGTGGGAATTCAGCTTCGGTACTGAAAAGGTCTGCTTTAAGAAAGCAAAACACAACAATAAAACCTAGGCGTGGGGGAAAAAACCCAACCAACCAAAAAAAAACCAAACCCAAAAACCCAAACCATCGGTGAAGTTACTGTTGGATCTCTTTGAACTTGCCTCAGTTACCACCTTCTTTCCGGTTTCTCTGCAGTTCAGAGAAGCAGCGTTCCCTGCCCAGCCCCAGCACACCATCCAGCGGGGCCGGTAGCATCCGGGAGCGCCACAGTTTGCAGAGAAACAGGACGCAGAAGGTTTGCAAAAGCTGCTTTCTTCAAATCTGGCCCTGCATCATAATTTCTTCATGCGTGAGACAGAGACGGTACTTAACCACCGCACGCAAGGAGTGAGGCGGTTAAATGAAATGTGTTTACATACCTCCCTGGACTGGAAGATGAGAGACTGCACACAAACTAAAACATTACATAGCATTTGTAATTATTTCTACACTGTACTAATCCTTATGTGTATCTTTCAAAAACGCTCCCTTAAAGCACACCAAGATAATAAAAGAAACGGCACCTCATCCTGTCTCTCAGTTTATAGATTCTGCTCTTCGTTACTATGAAGTTTTTTTCCTTCCTTGTTACTGAGGGTTTTTTTGCTTGGATATTTGCATTAAGTCAAGATGAAGCATTCAGCCATGACTGCTGCTTCTTCCTCACTTGCTGCAATCCGTATTTTTCCCTTTGCAGTACAGAAACCAGTCATGTTTTAACACGAGGACAGTGGGAGCAGGAAAAAAACAAGCAAAGGCAGACAAGCTCTCTACAGGAAAGAGACCACTCATCAGGAATGACAGACGCAGACAGGGAATAGCCAACAGGCCGGAAATCCATCGAATTAAACACTGAGCAGCGGTCCTCAACCTCTTTTTGCTCTCGCCCATCAGGCACTCAGCTGTTTTCAGTGCCTGCGTCTACGATCTTACCACGTAGCCACCAGCAGGGACAAACTCTTTCCCCAGCCCCTGATCCTCAGAATATTTCTGAACCGTTTCTCATTTTTCCCACAAAGATAGAAAAGAAGAAATTATAAAAGGCATATCACAGTCCACAGGGACTCTGATTTGCTTTGCAGCAACCATATCCCATTGCCTGGTACCCATTTCTTGGGATGTTGAGCCCTCAGAGTCAGCTGCCCTCTACTCAACAGGTACCTGCAGAGCACACCCAGGGTAAGAGCTACTCCAACACACCTTCAAGGGTGACTGAAATGGCTAGCATTGTAACTCACAGTTCAGTTCATAGAATCACAGAATTACCTAAGTTGGAAACGACCTTTCAGATCATCTAGTCTGACCATCAACCTAACTCTAACAAAAACCATCATTAAACTATATCTCTAAGCACTATGTCTACCCGTCTTTTAAATACCTCCAGGGATGACCATTCCACCACTTCCCTGGGCAGCCTGTTCCAATGCTTGAGAACCCTTTCAGTGAAGAAATTTTTTCCTAATATCCAGTCTAAACCTCCCCTGGTGCAACTTGAGGACATTTTGTCTTGTCCTATTGCCTGTTACTTGGGAGAAGAGACCAACCCCCACCTCGCTACACCCTCCTTTCAGGTAGTTGTAGAGAGCGATAAGGTCTCCCCTCAGCCTCCTTTTCTCCAGGCTAAACAACTCCAGCTCCCTCAGCCGCTTCTCACAAGACTTGTGCTCCAGACCCCTCACCCTATTGCTGGCCCGACCGATATCCAGCTCCACGCGCATCAGAACCTGATAGGCAAATTTGCCTGGTTTCAAGCTCCAATATCACGGTAAGCTGGATGACCGCCAAAGGCAGAAGTTGGTTGTCATCAGTGGAAGACGGGTCTGGTTTATATTGTTGAAACACCCGTTCTCTCAGGAGGCATCTCAGGCTTGATGATCTCATGCAGTCCCTGCTAACCTGGTTATCAGCTGGGAACCCGGCATGGAGCAGAGCAGAGCACTTGCTAATCCAAACCTTACACAAAAGCAGCTCCTGCCCTGAGGCTGCCCATCAGTGGGATGAACACAGATCCTGGGGCAGCCCGTTTCCAGCACCCAGCCCCGTGCAACTTAAGAGTTAAAAATTCTCGGACGTTTCTATTTCAGTCCCAAGGAGCATGCAGCTAAACGTTACCTTGACTGCAGCAAAAGCCCTCCAGGTTAGGCAGCTGCCATTCCTCTATCCAAGCGGCAAGACATATATGATTAAGAAAAGCTTTGACAAGTGGGGACAAACTGCTTTCTGTGCACTGCCCTCACTTGATCACAGCATCCCTTTTCCTGGTCCTTCAAGTCTTCTAATCCTCCAGTTTCATCAACGTTGCTCCACGTGGGAGCAGCACATCCACCAGTTTAAATGGATTTGAACAAAACTGCCTTGTCCCAACGCTAAACACTTAATACAGCACCTCCCAGAATTCCACTGAGATCTGGATGGCTGAAGAGTATTTTTCATCTTCCCATTTTTCATGCCCTTGGGGAACATCTCTCCAGAACCAGAGGTAAACATTTCATCAAGCCCTATTAAATAGCCTGAAGAAATCCCACTTCGAGATTTCCTTCTGAACCGCAAATTTATATTTGTCAATGGAGCTTTATATAAACTTGTGAGGGACCACCTCCACAGGTGGGCCAATTCCATGCAAGCTCTTCTCTGTGCTATGAACGCTGTCAAGTTTATCTCATAAATCCTGATTAATCACATGGGTGTACATGTGTGCACGTACACTCTGGAAGGTCTGGTGGTCTGTGTGTGTGTGCACACACATATTGGGGTAGAGGCTGCTGAGCTGAAGAACAGCACAGGTTTCTGGGGTCCGTGATGGTGGTACGAGGCCAAGCACCCGCACTGCAACCCCCTGTGCCTGGACGCAGCTCATGAAGAGGCGAGAGACGGTGATCACACAGGTCATGATGATTTCACAGGCTTCTAACTTGCAGTTGAGCTACTACCCGGGTATGACATGAAATTGTGGAAACCCAGTTGTGGGTTTTTTTGGCTTAGAGTTTGGTTTGTGTTTTGGTTTGGGGTTTTTTTGTGTTTTTTTTGGTGTTTTGGGGGGTTTTTTTTGTTGTTGTTTTTTTTTTTTTTTTTTTTTTTTTTAAATGGGATTTGATGCCTTCCAGAGAAAGCTATGGGGTTTTCAGAATAAATAAGGTCTGGTGAAAAAGAAACAAACAAGCAAAAAAAAACCCCTTTGACCTTGCAGATAGCTTGTGGGTGAAACATATGCTGATGCTGCCTCAGGAGCAGCCTTACTCATTGATTTTTGGACTGCATAATAAAATTCAGACAAGAAGGGATTTCCAATGTTTAGAAATATCCCAATTCTTTTGCCAAAATGAGGACAAAAATGACGGAACAAAGTATGCAATAAGCCTTAACTTTGCCAAGATCCATTATTTGACAAGAAAATCCTGACAAGAAGATTAGCAAGGCATATATCAGGATTTTCTTAAGAAAATTAATGAAGATCTTTGCTTACAGCAGAACTGGGCACCGGAATGTGGATATGAACTGGACCATTTCCAGAACATGAGGGGACACATCCTCTAGGGGTTGCTTCATCTCACCAGACATGACTTGGTGTGACTCAGAAGTCAGAATCCAAACTTCAAGCTGCTTCCAATCAATAATTTGTTGAATCAGACTAATGGAATAGTTATCATTCCCAGATTTATGGTGAGAATTACACTCCTGATTATCACTGCTAGATATTACTTTCTTCATTCAGCTACCTTGCCAGTAAAAGATGTCTGCTGATAATTTAACGTAGCCTTGCAGCTCAGCACAAGAATTTCTTCATGGTCTAGTGCATATAAATGCAAACCAAAAAGAGGAACAAAGTCAAAGACACACCTAGAAAAGGCACGTTCAACACTGTATCACACTAAATCATTAGCAATGTGACCAGCAGTACTCATGATACATTAGTACGCATATTACATATGGGTATGCGATGTATATATGTACATATATATTTTAACAGAGTCAGTAGCCAAATGATAGGATGATATGTTTATATTTGGGGATCAGAAGAAATAATGCGGTATCTAGAAACTCTAGCATTTCAATTACTGTCTTTAATTCCCAAAGGCTCCTGTTCTACAGACCAAGACATTCGCTCCATTGAACCCCTCTGAAACACCCCAAAAGTGTGCTCTAAGCACAACTATTCTTCTCTAAGAGTTTTTGCCTTCTGTCTTTACATTGCATCAAGCCAAAGCCCCTGGTTTTCACCTTTGAGGACTTTTAACCTAGTCTCTCCCGGTTTCCTTAAAACCATTAAACCTTAAACCTACTTCTTCTACCTCACCATTTACTGTAAACATTTTGACAACAAATAGAGTCGGCTAGGAGTTATCGTGTTTATTTGGATCGTATAAATCCTAGAATTATAGAATAAAATAGGTTCAAAGTCACCTCTAGATACCGTCTAACTCTATCACATTGCTCAGGGCCTTATCTGGCTTAGTTTTTGAATTTATCATCATCATTATGTGCTTCAGCCCCCTAAATAACTTACTGGCCTTCCATTGAACCCTCTCAAGTTTGTCAATGTCTTCCTCATACTGTGGGGCCCAAAACTAGACACAGCACTCCAGAGGCAGCTTTGCAAGTGCTGGGATCACAGGAATTCTCAGGTCCCTTCATCTGGTGACTGTGCAGCATACACCCTATCCTGCTTTGTCACATCCTCTCCTTCTGGTCTCTCCCAATTGTTTGGTACAATCACTTGAGACTTGATGTTTCACAGGAAAGGCTTATTAAAAGAAAAAAAAAGGAGTAAATCACACAATAAAAGGTGTATAAATAAGAATCTTATCTGATCTGGGCCCCAAAGACAGGAAGAGATGGATGCTAGAAATGAAAATATCATAATTTAGAAAAAATAAGCTGACTGACCCTGAAGTTAATGAAAGCAGATGAAATTAACGGAGAAGTGCATATATATTTCCACTTAGACTGTGAACTAGAGATCACCCTCCTATTACCAGGGTATGGATTACTATTATTCATTACATTCTAATTGGAGAAAACCGGCAACAACAACCAAAAAAAACGCAACCCCATAAAACAGAGGAGAATAAGATTTTAAATCCATTCAGTATACTTTCAGGCATCTCAAGAGGGATCTTGTGCCTGAAGAAATTAGATTTTCCTTCAGAACAGTGAAGTGCCTCCAGCCCTTCCATGGCACTCTGAGTGCCATGCAGACTTGACTGTTCCATAAATAAACACACTGAAGGAAGGAGAAGAAAAGCAAAGTGAATACAGGAACAAAAATACCTCCTGAGACCTTTTGCTCAGTCTCCTGCTGTCACTAGAAGATCCATCGTATAATTTTTTTTCCTAAAACAAGCTCATCAGACACAACAGCTAAACAGAAATGGTGCCCCCCACAAGAAAGCTAATAAGAAAAGAAATTAGTACAGCCTGACCATCAGTAACAGGTTACTAATGCCACCCGTAACGTTTATTGTGTGAGCTAAAGCCCAGTTCTATTTGGGCCCTTTGTTTTCACAGGTATCTGAACCCTTTCTTCTTCTTGATCTGTGCTTTAAAGACTTCAGCCTTTGCCTAACCATCGTCCTGCAGTTGGTTGGTACTGGAGACAAAAATTCCTTTAGCCTTGTTCATGTCACTTTTGTTTCTCGTATGGGATTTTGGATCACCTAGCTCAGCTCAAGGCAAGCAAGGGAGCAGGGTAAGGAAAAATAGCAACCAAGCTGTCAGAGAAGGCTCGTTTCCACCTAGCAACATATAGCCTCTGCATAACCTCTAGAAAATTGGATCACTTGCCCATATTTTAATCTTTACATATGGTCATGGGAACAGAGATCCAATGATGGCATCAGGCAACCTCAGACCTGCACAGCAGAGGGAAAGGAGGTGTGTGCACTGGTTCGGAAAGGACTGTGTCACTGATTTAGGTGCACAAGTCACCCTCTTGACTCTGATGTAACTGTTTGTGTGAGAAAAGCAAGGAATGTGGGGCTCAGGAACAAAGAGTAGGTGACTCTCCAGATGCTTCCCGAGATGAGTTTTATTTTTACTACTCCTATTAATTTCCTAAGTTGTGTTAAGTGGCACTTAGAAAAAGAACACAGACAGTTTAAATTCATTAAAATAATATATATTCAGCTGCTATTTATTTATGCACCTTTTTTAGAGGGTACTAAAATAGCTGAGAAATTAGTACACTAATTCATCACTCGTTCTGAAATCTCATTTGTTCTAGTCAAGGCATTTATTTATCTTGGTCACTAAGGAGCAAGTGTTTCTAGGTCTCATGGTTGTCCAAATGGAAGTGAGAAGTTTCCAGGAATTTACATAACTGTGAGGTAGAACTGCCTCTTAACCCACTCCACTAAAATAAGATCAATCTATTAAAAGCAGTGATTAAGAGGCTACTAAAAATTAGCATGTCCCACGAGTTGCTTCACCCCAAACAGGACATACCTTCATACATACATTCAGAGACAGCACAAAGACACAGGAACCCTTGCCCAACCACCTTCTCTGTGACTGCAGGAATGTGTTTACAACCATGGCTAGGGAAAAAAAAGCTTTTATTTTAAGTTTTCACAGTAAATAGATAAATTGACTGGGATTGATGCTCCAACTGCCAATCCAGAAGACAGGCTAAGTGTAATTGCATGATCGTGCCAAAACACAGGGACTTTGCACAATTCTTTTCTCGTTTTCTTATGCTCTTCGAGAGGGAAGACAACTCCTTAGCCAAAGGCTTTCCTGTAGGTAAGTGCACAGCATGCAACTATTTGCCCAAGAAGTTTTTATTTTCAAGATCCAGGTTTTTCTGAAGTTATGTCCATTGCTGCACAGTGGACCATTTATAAGCAGAATTTCTAACAAGGGCAAACTGTTCCATAAGCACGACGTTCCCTTATTCGCTTTTTCCCTAAACATTAGAGACTATATTCTACCACCACCCCACCAAGGGCACAGTTTCCTTATTTGCTGTTCTATGTAAGAAGTAAAGAGAAAAAAAAAGGCTGCATCCTAGAAATGTGCACTTCTCCCCATAACCAAAGGTCAGAGCTGGTGCTTTCCACCAGCCCAGGACCATTTGCGTTATACCTTAGGGATGCATTTGCCATTACTCCTGTGATACATCTCAGATCCAATGCTCTCTGCTAGTATACTAATATTTCCATTACAGTGGTTTGTATAAATAAGACAAGTAATTGACTGTAAAAAAAACCCAAGGAGATCCATTAATACCAATCTCTTGTTTTCTGTTTTCTAGACCATTTTAAAACCGGTTTGTCTTTTTGCTGTATTTCCCCCTTGGCCAAGGTCCACATGCAAAAACACTGGGGCAACGTGTCCTCTTTCATGTTGGCAAAGTGAAAAGCCTGGGATTTTGTTCTTATTTATACGGCAAATGGATTTCCATTTTGCTTTCAGCAAACAAGGTGGTTCCCTAATAGAAACAAGCAAACGTTTGTTCAGATTTTGAATACACTTGAAAAGCGTTCATTACATACATGTTTTTAGAGGAAAGTTAATGGAAGTAAAATACATTTGCTATTTCAATCTGTAGCAAGTTTCATGCTTCAGAACTTCAGGAGGACGGTCTGAAATCCTTTCCAGGTGACCCTCACATTCCTCAAAGCCTTGTGCTCGACAACAAAAGTGAAGTTTTGCGGTAGATCTTCACATCTGATAAAACCAATTCCTGGTAGTTTTGATGAAAACAGTGAAAGACTATGCATTGCTTTCCAAGCCACGGAGCACAGCGGTAGATACTTACACATGGAGAGAATTAATTGAACCCTGCCACCTACCTTCTAGATCTGCCCATATGAGACACCAACCAGTGTCCTGCATCTTTCCACCATGTGTCTGTTAAGGTAATTTATGTCGAGGAAAATTATGAAGAGCTTGTGGCAATAATACATGTTGTTATTAATGTGAGTAGTCTGTATACCGCCTACTCTCATCAAGGCAGCAACAATAACACCCATTTCCTAGTTATGCCTAGATGTGTTGAATATTCCCAGTCCATCCAGGGAGACTATCCTCAGATGCTGCTTGGAATTAGTGCTTCACAGAGAACTTTCCATGTTTTTTTGCATAAACTGAGCTTGTTTTGCCAATAATATTGGTCACATACTGCAAAGACAGCCCTAATCTCAAAGGATCTATAGGCTGTCCTGCCCTTCTCTTTCCTCCAGCCTTTCAGGAGTTTATTGCATGCAGTAGCCTACACAAGTGACAGTTATTCCATAGCAAGAAAGATTTAAGATTATAAAGTCAACCAAACAGCCACAACTATCCTACTCTGTATTCCTGCTACAGTGTAGGAGAAATCAGGGCAAGGTGGTCAGTAAGCAGCTGTAGAAAGGTGATGCACAATAACCCTTGGTAAACCAAATCCTGCACTTTATTCTTGACCTGTGAGAACTCCAGAACCTGCTGATATTGCCAAAAAGCCTGCTTACCACCACATAAATATACAGTGCACTTCCACTTCTATTCCATTTGCTTTAAACAAAAAACAAAACAAACCACAAGCCTAACAACCAAAAAAAACCCAAATCAGCCAATATGTTGAAAGCATTTACATTGTAATCTTGGGATATATACACTTTACTTGCAGTTTATACCAAATAATCAAAAAATATAGTCCTTTAAACATTTAAAAGTAATTCTTAGTCCAGTACAAGACCTAAAAAAAAGATAAGTAAGTGCTTTTTGAGGGCATGAGCTATTTGGGTATCAGATGATCCTACCTACTTAAAGTGAGATTACATTCTGTGTTCCTATAGTGGTGTGTTACGCACAGCGTTGAACACTGTGCGTAACAGTACTAATTCATCACTCGTTCTGAAATCTCATTTGTTCTAGTCAAGGCATGGTATATCTAGTCAAGGCGAGAAATGGTACTACTTTTACCATTTCACTCAAAGGCAGAGCCAAACACAGCGAAGGTAATTATCCAACCTTCAACTCTAAGCAGCTGAGGCTGCCTTGAGTTCTGGTTATGATCCAGCAGGTGCAGTTGCCACATTTTTGCTTCCACCACTCTACAGACAGCATCTTATCTGAAGGTTTGATTGCAGCCCTAATGAAACTTTAATTTACAGGCTCTTCTGCTATAGATCATTCCACCTCAATTACTTATCATCCAGTAATTTACCCTACTAAACTCATCTGTTTGAAACACAGAGGATAAACTTAAGCAGCCATATATTCACTGCTTAATTTCCAGATCAGGACTTATATACACACCATAGTACAAGAGTATTTTACTGAGTATCACGTACCACCAGAGTAGCGTTAAAGGCCAGTGTTTTAAAGCCTTTTTAATGATTTGTCTCATTGTTATCACATAAATTGGTCAGGTCGAATCACATTTTCAAACACAAGCCATGAAACTACAGATCAGAGGTTGAGAGGAGGTGGCTAAAAGACCCACATGGTGCAGTGGTCAGGCTGGTACGCAGGATACTTTAAGCAGTATGTCATCTAGATTTTTATTTTATATATGAAAATCAGTCGGGGCCAAACTATGTCCCCTCAGGTTACATCAGCTTAAAACCAGGGTTGTCTGCAAAAAGATCTAAACAAAGAAAAAGGGCATTGTAGGAGCCCATTTCCTCTGTCTGCCCAAGTGAGACACTTGCTTAGACATCCGTGATTCAGCATGGCTTCTTCACATTTCTGTAGAGTACTCCCCCAGGATCATTCACCTCTAATGTATTATCGACTTAAATGAAAGTTGCATGTAATGGCACTTGGATTGTTTGGCAAAAGAATCTCACTGTGAAACCCTCCTTCATGTGGAAAGCGTCGTCCTCTCACAAGTAGCCCTGTTGACTTTATTTGTGACTGCCATCACAAATAAGTTTCCACAACATGGCTTTGGTCTACAATCACCAACTGACTATCACTTCAGCAGCATATTCCTGGTTTGTTGGCCAAATGAACCAGTAGCCCTAGTCCAGCTCCCTACGTACTAGTGGTCGTAGAGTTTCATCCTACTTAGTCCAATTTTCCACCTTCCTTGAATGAACGTCAAATGACTGAGTTTTCCAGTACAACTAATCTGAAGCGAGCAGTGCAATACACAGCACCTTTCCTCCTGTTCCTAAGAGGAGGAAATTTGTGTAGAAAAGCACACAAGGGACTGATTTATTGTTTCAAAAGAGGGAGGTGCCACATGCTAATACTCCCAATAGTAACGTCAGAGCCCAGTGGATTTTTTAAAGAAGTGCTGTCTCCTCATTGCAGTTTCCTTTGCCCCCTAAAAATTCTATGAACAGCATGAAGGAGGGAGATTGAGAACCAGAAAACCTGAGAGCCTGAGCTCATGCAAACTTGGGAGAATCCAGTCCGTGCAGGTGGACCATGACCAGTGTCGGCATTTCCCTCTTCTCTCCAGCAGTAGGGTTGTACGACACGGCACACGGCGAGAGCAAGCCCTGCCGCTCAATGGGAGCCACTGTCGTGACAGTGCGGGAAAATGCTTTGGTCATTACTACGGGAGTGAGTCCACTCTTCAATGAGCAACACAAAGTGCACATTCCTTAGGAGCTGAACTGATGAGCAAACTGTGCGGTAGCAAACAGGACACAAATAGGTCTTTACCTTACCTTTTCAGCAGAAAATCCTGCCTTTTGCACGCTGTGTCAGAGAATAGCTAAACTGCAACACTTAAACTAAGTATTAGCAAACAATACTCATCTGACCTGTCTGCAAATCAAACCACCAATTGTGTGCTACTTTGCGTTACAGTCACACTGTGCGTAGCTGTTAAAGGGAGAAACAAGAGTCTACCATGATAACACAGGGTCCTGTGAATGGGTTTCGTCAACTAATGAACCCTCCTTTAAAGAGCCTATAGGCTGAGGGAATGCAAGTGTTGCATAAGAGAGGAGAGGAATAGAAGAATCAGATCTTTCAAATGCATCAGTTTACCAATATTTATAAAATACGCGAAGCCAGATGAGTACCTTTCTTTCAGGTAAAATACAGTCTTAACTCATTTCCCCTCCCTCCCAATGAATTCAGCATCAGTAAACTAAGCCAATTTCATCTTTACGGAAAGAAATGTCCTAATACATCTTGTGTCTGAACAGAAAATTAACAGTGGACATTTGCTTTTTAAACAAGAACTTTAGAACATGCTTTGTTCAAAGTCTGAAATCAGTTTCCCTGATGTGTTTCTCTTTCCTCCCACTCTTCTCAAGGGAGAGCAGAGAAATAGCCTTGTAGTAAATCTTAACACACAAACTCACACAATCTAGCTCTGCGTGTAAACAAATATGGTTTTCTAGTATACGTCCATGTGATTTCAACTGTTATTTACTGGAACTTTAAACACAAGTCCAGAAAAAGAGACACACACACAAGAGCAGTTTTTAAATTACTCACTGCAAGAAAAGCCTGAGTCGAGAAAGCATACGTCTTAGTCAGAACTCCCACATGCAGACTCTTAAACTATAATTACAAATATTAAGTAACAAGCATCATTGAGCAATCCTGGGTAGGAGGAAATTTTGGATTCATGTGATAAGTCTGTTTTATGAACTGGTTCCACCTCATGCTTCAAACAAGCAATCTGGTATGGGAGATCCAAAAAAAAGAAAAAAACCCAAAAACCTGCAGAACAAAAAAAATAAAAACAACCAAACAAGGAGACCCCCACCCACCTCCCCAACACACACACTTCCCAGCGTCAGTCTTTCCTCTCATGGCCTGCCTTCTAAAAAACAGTTTCAAGACAGACAGTCATCTTACCTTCCTCCCTACCTTGCACTCCTATCCTCCCAAATTAGTTAAGTGGGGTATAGTCTAGCTCCACTCCCCATCTCAAGAGTACATAGAACAAAAGTGGAATTTACAGCCACTCCACTCTGCCAGTCCTACCTCTTCTTGTGCAATACTTCACTTATCTCTAGTCCTTGAGCTCTGTGGGGTGGGAATTGTGTTAGTCCCTGCTCGTATTGGATCAATCACCCAGGTGCCCTGCTTTTCGGCAGTCCTGTGATTAATGAGGTTGTTTTCCCATGAAGTAGTGCCATACACATACTAGACATGCAGTCCTTTCAGATTTAGGAAGGATAAAGGCTCCTCAGAGCTGCCTGTAGTATCAAATCTGCTCAGTCCTGAAGGGATGGTATCCGAAGAACTACAGTGTGAAGGTCAACATAATTTAAACAGCTGTCTAATCTGACACTTGACAACAAATATTTGCTTCACTCAGTCCAAGTCAGTCGTTTTTGCCTTTTGCAGCACTATTCGCAAGTTGACCCTATCAGTTACTTGGAAGTGACACCTTCACTGCAACTTCTCATTTCCCAAAGGAAACTCCTCACCAGCTCCAGCAGAGCACTTGGTTTCCTCCCCACATACACCCTCACTGTTTGTACCGCGCGTCTGTCCCTCACTGCAGTTTTCATTTTAACTCTAACTGCCCTCAGAATTTTATCCGTTTTAACCCACCCTCTCGGATAATTTTCTGATCAAGGTCATCAGCATTTTTTTGACAACCTACCAACTGTTCTTGTAATTTCAAGGTTCCCCGAGGTGAGCGAAGTAACATGTGTGTTGTACTCAACAGCTGAATTTTTAAGGGCTGGAGCCCCAGAGGAAGCCTGACACAAGTATCACTCAACAACTTACTTTCTTTGACCAGAAATCTGCCTCAAAGCAACAGCCATTTCTTCCAACCCCCCGCCTTTCTGTAGACAAATATTTTCTCCGATATTACTTCCCCTGAAATATAACACAGTAAAAGGTGATGGCTACTACATGCTGCAAGTGGTAACAGCTTTCCTGCAGATGAGAGATCATGACCATATCCCTCGACAGGAAAAAATACGTTACGTAGTGCTGGCAAAGGCTCCAAGATCCACTGCCTTTATCCATTTGCCAGTTGACCCTGGTCAGATTGTGGCACGACCACAAAAATGGTTTGATGCTATGGATATTAAGTATAGCTTCTTTCCTTCATTTATTTATTTATTTATTTAAAGCTGCTCATATCTGTGAGCATTGCATAAAACAGTGTGTTTTTCAGCAAACTCTAATTAAAGATGTAGCTCGGATACAGCGGCAATTTGGATGAAATTCAAGCACGTAGAGGCAACTGATGAGATATTTATTCAGAGAGCACCAGACAGAACCATGCTTGGGACTTCCCCTGTTCATCTCTCTTTCAGTTTACTCTACTATATTTGCAACTAACTGTCCGTCTTGATCCTCCATGCCATTACACTGACTATGGCTGCAACTCCACAAAGTTAAGGAGTTTTAACACATCCTGTTTGAAAACAGTGGCGAAAGATAATTAGCTTTTTAATAAAATACACACATTATTTTAGACTGTCCTCACTTCCACTTGTAATTAGGAAAATCAGTAGGAACCTCAGCTATCCTAGCACAAGAGGCACTCACTCCAGCATTCAGAACCACTTCGTCTAGCGACCCACAAGGGACTATCACGACACGTCAAGGCTTGGGAGGCCTTAAAGCTTTTGCTATGATTCCATCAAGACAGTAGATGCAGGGCTCGGAAAGCGTTACCGAACTTTCAGCCTCACGCTGGGTTTGAAGCAGACACCCAATTCATAGGTGTGATGAAACTCTTCTTTTGTATCCCACTATGGCAGTGAAGCAAATACAACAAAAGTATTCACCCTACAAGTAATTTTGAAACCACTACAAGTCCAAAGACAGATAAGTTCTTTTACTGCCATGATGCTACTTCCTACACTTCTTTCTCTGTAATTTAAAACATCTCCCCTCCACGCCTTAATCAGATGCCAGAACATTATCCCCTTACAAAAATCTCTTCTGTCTGTAAGGATCTATTCACCTCCTTCCTCCACCCAGTTGCTCTCAACGACTGCTAACTTAACGATTGTGCCTTCATTCTATTTTCAGAGGCATTCAACTTTCCTCTCCCTTCTTCCTCTTAACACAACAACAACAGGAGTCCAAGACACTATGTAAAATTTCAGCCACTAATTTCCAATACTACGTCTTACGTGCAAATGAACGTCAAGGAAAATTGAGCAGTTAGCTAGTCTAATTAAACTCACCTTGGTCTGATTAACTGCAGTTATATTTCACAGTTGCTTTGCGCTCTCTTTTAACCTCCGCTTTCAGTCCTGTATCTCTGCTCAGCGTGATGAGAATTTCACTCCACTGACTTCCATTAGGAGCAGCTCTCTTTTACCCTCTAGGCTTAATGCTGTTCATTGCCCTTTCAAATGCGACTAGTTCAACCGCAATCGTCTTTCTTGCTTATCCCTAAGTAATGCTAACCTCTCATCTTCTGAAGTTTGCCCATTGCAATGTTTTCAACTGCAGCACTTATAATGTGATAGGACATCTAAGGCTTCCCTTATTTAACAACTAGTTATCACACAAGGAGGGAAAAAGGCAAAAGAAGAGAGGCAGGAATTTACCCTCACGCTTCAGCTGGCTCTCCCTGAGCGCAGAAGTTGCTCAATGACTTCCCTCTTCAGAGGACATCAAGCACAAGGATCAGCACAGTACAGTGAACAGCCACACTTAGAGCCTTTCTAGTTAAAGTAACCTTATGCCATTACCATTTGTGACTGCTAAGGGTCCACCCAGGAGCCCTGGTAAAGACTTTTTGATTTTGACAGCCGATATTAAGAACAGTTAAGTAGCTACAGTATCTTAATGCAGCAACAGAGTTATGTGTTAACGAGCATTTAATAGCCATAGTTACAGGATCTTAAAAGGTTGATATCAAGTATTTGGCTTGACCCCTATTTTTAATCTCAGTCCCCCTAGTCTTGATAACTTCATAAACTCATGCACAAAGCCACTGTCCTCAGTTGACACAAAATCAGATTTCCATTTTTACCATCATAGAGACATTGTCAACTTAAACGGAAAATAACCCAGTCCCTTTGTCCACTGGAAAAACAGCAAACGCATCTGAGAGTAATTCAATTGCAGGCTGCAAGGAGGACTTCTAAATCGGCTGTGGATGGTCAGCACAAGTCCCATCGGCTACAGCTGGCCTAAAAGGCAGCTCATCTAGCCTCCAGGAGCATAAAACAGAAGGCTCGCTGCTTAGCCTGCTCTGCGTAGATGGAAGAGGGGAACAGAGGAGAGGTCAGGTCAACTGCAGAAAATTAGCTCTATGAAGTCTCCTGACCATATTTGGCTCTTGACTAGCAGGGAAATGTCCTGCAGCATGGAGAATTTTGCCAGCTCTTTAATTTAGATAAATATGATCCCAAAGAACTTGCTAGCAAGTCTCTGAGATCTTCCAGATCTAGCATCATATCAACAGAGGGGTTTGTGATTGGTTTTTTCTTTGGGTGGGCACATCTAGTAAATTAACAGCGTCCACTGTTTATAGCCATAACATTCTTTAAAGCTCCAAGATTTATGGTGAAATCTGAAATTTCTGTGGCAGAAATATTTAAAACAAATTCTTCACTCCATTCCTCTTCGTGTTCTTCCTCGTTTCTTAATTTCTCACTTAACTTCTCATCTGGTAAATAAGATAAATGTTAATGCTAACTCCCGAAATAGCCTCTCTTCTTTCTACAGAGAATAACAGATGTGTAAGGCTACAGAAAGAACAAATATTATGACAGCAAGATAAAGCAGTTTATTTGGATATGTGAACTTATTACTTTAGCAAGCTCACGGTTATTATCTTCCCATCAGATGTTGAAAGGAAAAAGGATGCATTTAAACTATTTTCCTGGTGGCACCATAAGAGCTCTGAGGTAAGAGAAGCATTTAAGGTGTGAAGGATATTTACAAAGTTGCCTGTTTTCAACATACACACATACATGAGCCATTGTGCTCGATCTGAGCAGAGGTTTGGGAGCCAGAGTATCACACTTAGGTTTTCCCAGTGACTTCTGCTTTAATCTCATGCTAATCCGGACCCTAGTTTTTACAGCTAACCTGTGAACACCAAAAGGGTCGCTCTACACCCACTGATGCTGAGGGAGCAGCTGAAGTTCCAGAGGGGCACCATCCATCCCTCATCTGCCAGCAGCCAGAGCTGAGAGAAAGCACCTATGTTCATGAGAAAAAATTGAGATCAGCTTATTTTTTTGTTTTTACTGTAACTGGGCAAAGATTACCTGCTTACAGTGCTCGAACATTTTCTATACATTGACGCTGTCATTAAGTTAGAAAAAATAGTAATGATTCTGGAAACAATTTCTCTTTATCAAAGCGAGTGCTGTAGACACCAACAAGAACGCGCGGTCATGCTCTCCCTTCTTCGTTTCATGAATCCAGTATTTAGGAAAAATTCTTTCACAGGAAGGACTAAAAGTGTATCCAAATATTGATGTCTGGGAAACACACACAAGAAGCAGCAGATATGGCTTTTAATTTCTGAGTGGGAGAACTACACTTTGAAAGCCTGCTCAATTCCAAGGGCAGTAATTTAGAAGCAAGTCCCTTTCAAAAATTCCCTCGTATCCTTCTGGTAACATCATTTTAAGAGTAAAAGTGCCTCAGTGGTATTTTGTCAGGTGTCTCTTGGCTGGGAGGATCTGAAAGACACGCAGAGGAAGCCTTCCAGGTCAGACTCTGCAATAGTCTAGGGGTTACCACCTCTCATTTTTAAATTTCAGTTGGGCTTTGATGGGAGAAAAGCATTCAATTGTTCAGGCTGGGCCACATCTGCATCTGCAAATGCCTGATGGGTGTTTGGGGTCAACCAACAACAACCTCTGCCAGCTCTCAGATGTCTCCTCTGAAAGGCAATGGGACAACGGCCAGGAGATTTGGATTCAGTGTGTAAATTTTGCTCATGTCCTGGTCTCAGCCTCTAGGTTGTCTCCTTCCCCGAGCATGTTCCAGTAATGTTCACTTTCCCTACTTCAAAACAGTTCTAGATCAAGTATTTGATGATTAAAGCCAAGGGCGTGAATCTTCATTCTTCTGTCAGGGGAAGATTGCTTACCAACACAGTAAGTTTTGGTTTTGGTACTTCTACAGCGTATACCATGATTGTTTTAAATCATTCTAAATTGCTGTTTCTTCTCCGTGCTTATGCCCTTTGAACAAATTACCTAGAACTGATTTCTATTTGAATGCTGTTTAGCTAAACTATCCACGGTTATTTTTAGTTCCAGACTAGCGAATCCTCCCAAACCCAAGGTCTCTTTTCCAGGAATCCTATAACTTTATTCACAGACCCAAGCACACTAGTCTAGTCTCACTGCACCATATGGTGCAGAGCCAC
Source organism: Stercorarius parasiticus (assembly GCA_013396915.1). Lineage (NCBI taxonomy): Eukaryota > Metazoa > Chordata > Aves > Charadriiformes > Stercorariidae > Stercorarius > Stercorarius parasiticus. Next base: position 779,570 of record VWZL01005774.1, read on the forward strand.
CACGCCTCTCTGACCTGACGTACTGGCAGATAGGGGAGGGGAGAAATCAAATGAAAACTGATGCTAAGGAGATGCATAGCAGATGTTCTAGCTGCATGTGAGGCCAATTAACTACAACAAATCATCAGCTTTCCCTTTTCATTTTCATTTCCATCTTATTTCCAGTCACTGTGATGGTAGGGACAACCCAAATTCTAAGGCTTGCATCTTCGGCCCACCCCTCCTTTCACTGCCCTCATTCCTGCGTAGTCTCAAAAGGTAAGTCAATAGCACAAAAACAGAGTGTGAGACAAGTGAAAGTAATAAGAATTGCAGTTCTAACTCCACATCTCCTAGTGAGCAATTCTGTAACCCCATTTCATTCATTACCTTCTACAATTTTCCAGGACCTAAGGTCCTACTTTTCCAGTGTGTTACCAGAGGTGGTTTGGCACAGGAGTCAGGAAAGTTCTTTGAAACAGTGTTTAGAGAGGAAGAGAGCTCTGATTTCAGAAGGCAGAGCGTGCATTCAGCTCCGATGTCCCCTGGCTCCTGCCCATCACAGGCCAGGCTCAGCCTTCTTGAGTAAAATCTGGTACCCCTGGAAGAGGAATGGGGTGTCTCCTTTTGGTCTCCAGGAGTTCAGGATTTCATCCACTTCTTTTGCTGAGGAACAGTGGATTAGTCGGGGCGGGTGCGGGAGGCAGGGAAGTCCCTTGTTTGAAAACACAAGAGACATTTCTACAAAGCCTGAAACTATGGTGCTAACAGTAGAAAAGAGAAAGGGGAGATTCCCCTCCCTGCTTTCATGAGAAGACTACGTCTTTGAGATTCTCATTGAAACTTAGGGTACTCCCTTCCCAGCTTGCTGCATCTAGCCTGGAGCTTGTGCAGCCATGGAAATGAGAAATAATGGGCTACACTCCTAAACAACTTTAGGCTGATGGAAGTCATTCTGACCTCTCGGAAAGCAATTTGCTCATTCCCTAGGTTTAGTCCTCCCAGCTGCGCCTAAGCAATATTAAGATGGCAGTAGGGACCTGGCTTATATGCTGTCTCTCAGCCATCTCATCACTAAAATTGCACTGCCTATGAAGCACAAATATTGAAAAAATCCCAGCCTGGTTCTTACTCATTTTAATTAGCTTTTTACATCGTCGTTGTTTTGATTTTTTTTTAGGGGGGAGGTGGGTGGGGGTGGGACTTTTTTTTTTTTTTTTTTAAATTTGAAGGGATTTNACGGACCGTTGTCTCAACTACAAACATCTTGGGCTCCAGACAGCTTTAAGAACAGAGAGCAAACTAATGAAGAAAAGAAGCCTAAATAAGGAAACACGTGTGGTTCACCAATATGACCACAAACAAATCCAGCATGAGAGGAGAAAGGAAAAAAAAAAAGAAAAAAATAATAAATCAGTCGGACTGTTTATGCACCGTAAACTGAGTAGGGGATTCCACTTTCCCCCTCCCCCTAAGGGCTCTAAGTGAGTCATCTTGAGCAACTTACCATGAAGTAGGTTGACATTTTATATAATTCTAGGTTATTCTTTTTCCCCCACCAAAGCTTTCTCTGCTGGTTTGCATGAACATAAGGCTAACTTTATAGTTCCTTGACATGCTGAGCTCTTTCTGTATTAGTTTCCCGATCCTTAAAGCAGCCCTGGAACTTACGCGCTTTACCAAGAATTATTTGCAAGGGATGCTGCACTAAATTCATAATACAGATGAACTCATTCTTAGAATTTATCAGCACAATCTGCTTATGGTAGCAGGCTTTGACTGCTGCTGAAGGCAGTGAGAAGAGGGACGACATCTAAAATGGAGGCAGAGTCTAAGTCAAGCCCAATGTAAAATGGTCACACTGATGATCCTTCCTGCTCCCTATGGCACAAAGGCCGTGTGTCTGTCATGGCGTATCCTCACACAAAGATGGTGGTACCAAATCCAAAATGTCACACACCTGGCCTAAAATAAACAGCTACATCTTTTCTGTTTGTCTCCAGGTTTTTCACTTTTGAAGTTAAAATCATAAAATATGGCTTGGATATAATCTGACTCCACGGAGACAGAAGATTTTTTTTTTTTTCCCCCTCACGAAATTTAAGGTTTGCATGTATTTTCCTCTTATTCCAGGACCTGAGACTTTCAGGAAAACACTAGTAATCACAGAACTAGGGAAAGAATTGTCAACACCACAACAATTGTGACTGGTTTACATTTCTCCCTCTCTCCCAGCTTACTTCCATCCATATGTCATCTTGGATATCTGCTCTACGTCCTTCCACTGTTGACTTTTGCAGGAAAACAGAAAAAGCTAATCCACCTTACACTAAACTGTTTTGTTATTTGCTCTTCTTTCTGTTCAGATCTGCTTTTATATACCTGTGTTTGTACTAAGTGCACAAGCAATAGGTGTTTTGTGAAAGCGAGAGAGTGAAGAAATGCCATAGGTTCTTTGGGCTGGAGGCACCAAGCGTACCAGGTGCTGTGGCACTTATCCAGCTCTCAGGAACAAGACAATTGTTCCTCAGAGAGATTACAAGGATAACTGCAAAATGACCGAAGTTTGTTGGTCTCAATCCCAAGAGGGCCGGTGGAAAGAATCTGATAGGAGGCAGACAGCACTGCCAGCTGCTGAAGAGGACACAAATTCTGCTCTCAGCTGGAAAGAGACGTCAGAGCACTTGTCTTATTTCTGAACTGATGACGAAGTCTTCTCAAGAAAAACTTGATGACTGGGATGACAGAGCGACCCAAGACTGAAAGTAACAAAACCTAGCTTATACACCAACTTTAGGAAAAAGTCTTCTTTTTGAAATCTACCGTAAGGTAGATTTATAAATTGATATTTGTTTTAAAAACTGATAAATTTTGAGCTTGTGTAAGACACTTTCCTCCAGATGCAATTGGAAAATAAAATTAATCTGGAGGTGTCACTAAAAATGTTTCTTTAGTCCCTTTATGGTTTTGGAGAAGTTTAAAGTAGGTTTATTTTCCGTTCCTCTGGCTGAAACAGAACTTTTGGAAGGTAGCGCCTGTCTGACGCCAGAACGGATAATAAAATACAAATAAACATTTATGCAAAATAATTGTTTTCCCATGCTTCACTGTGACTTTTTGATACAGATCCCTCTCAGCTGTTTTCTTCTCCCTTCCCTCAGCACCTAAACCAGACAAAAGAGGGACCTGAGCACCTGGCTCTTTTGCCAGACACACAACTCCACCTCCCCTGGTGACAACTCCTACAGTAAAGATCCGTACACGGACAGCGGGAGCAGTGCTCCAGACAAGTATGGCAAGGAGAGCCCTCTGGGGAAAGGCGAAACAAACAAACAAACAAAATAGTAGTTGCATAAGTTTAAAAGGAGGTAGTACTCAGACTCCTGGTCTTTTCTGTACAATCACGTATGAGAGAGTTTAAAATTGCTCACCTTTCAAAGCACTAAAAATTAACAGTAAACACAGGGAGAAAACTGAAGCAGCTAAAACTGGCAACAGAGCACTCGTGAATTTAAACGCAGTTCTCCCCTCTCCCCTTCTCCTTGGCTTACTAAGCAGTTTCCTCAAGGCCTTGCCTCAGGAGAGGCATCTACCGCTTCGGAGACAAAGCCATAGAGGCAAGGCAGCCATTCACGGCCCCAAACATCACTGTGAGCTGGCACTGGCGTTGCCTTTGGCCACTGGCATTGCTGAGGCCCTGCCTCAGCACAGCCACAGCTGTCCCAAGGAGGCAGTCACATCCAACTCCTGCTATTCTGGTTTATTGAATGAGAAGGCAGCTACTGCTGCAGCGCTTTAGCTTTAAATCTTCACATCCTTTTTATTTAAGTTAGATAATTTCTACTTTTACCTGTATCAGTTATCCAACTAAGATGTCACATAATCACACTGAGCTCTAAGCCATGTCACAGAAGTCTATTTTAGACTTGGGCAAACTTCTTAACTGGAGTTTTGTTTCCCTCGCCTGTAAAATGCAAACACTAAGATTTTTCTACCAATTTTTACCCACCCTGTTTATGTGGTTCATAAATCCTTTGAACATGGATCGTAAGAAAAAAAATGCACATACTTATAATAAAAGTCCTTTAAATGCCACTGTCCCTAAACGCTGCCAGTGTGAAATAGGAATATTGCAAGTCTCATTTCTGGTAACTGAACATTAGTGTAAGTGAAACAACGTCTTAAACTCATGTTTTTTTTCTGTAGCAACCACTAGTCAATTCATTAGAAATCCAAGACGAGTTTTAGTCTCTGCCTGTGGGCTAGTACTCTTCATTACTATGCATTGCCAATATGTCTCTGAAGACAGGAATTTATACATTAGTATTTTTAACAATATCCAAGCATCTGACCAAATAGGCACTTCCCTCTGTGACTTAGGGTTAAGCATGCAAACATTGTTTCAGTCATGAAGAAGCTAATTACATCCCCTTATAAAATCTACCTTGTGTTTATCCTGTAATACACAAGTAATAATTTCCGAGACAAATGTTTTGGTACAACTGAGGGCCTCAGAGATTTAGCCTGAGAATCAGCAGCTGCGGGACAGGATTTATTGCTTTGGCTGGTTACAGTTTGTAACTACTCGCATGGAGGTCAGATGGAAAAGGCCAAACAACAAAAGCCAAGTCCCCAACATGTTTGAAGAGCGCAGAACACAAGCAATTAACATGGGCACTATTGCAGATTTCATGTGGGGTTAGATTTTAATTAAGAACACGTCACTGGGTTACATTCTGGCCCACATTTCATACGCCTGTGTTGGACATATCTCATTCTACAGGGAGATGACTGCTCTTTGTCTTCTCTTAATCCTCCTTTGGTGTAACATCTCCATACCACCCCAGCTTTTCCCCACGGGAGAAACTGTCAGGTACACCTAGCTCCTTAGTTGAAGAAATGCACGGTGTAAATTTTAAGTGGTGCTCAGGTGTTAGACATGCATATCTAAAAAAATTACTCTCCAAAACAAAAGGAGATGCAATAATTGAATGGACTTCTGATAATCATGTTTTAATCTTTAAGACCCTAAGCCGCCTTTTCTGATGGGAGAGAAGCAAGAGAATCAATAAAAGGCCCTTTTCCTACCAGCATTGTTCAGACCTTCGATGAGCATAAAACATCATTGGTTTACTAACATCCAGTTCCTCAACTGGAACTGAGAAAAAATGTGGTACTTCTGCCGAGAACATACAACAGAAACGCGCCTAAAACTGTCCAAAATGTCCATCCATCACATGGTAGCTGCTTATTCCACTTAACACATAGAAGATGGTCCTATTAGTATTAATTACTATTATTAGTATTACAACTAGCACGTCTAGCATTTGAGACTGCTCCAACAGTAGAACTGTGTAAGCCATCACCTATTTTCCTTTTGGTGTGCTCATCAATGGGTGATGAATTACTGTTGTCTGCCTCTATCTCCTTTAAAAATGGAGGAGCAAAAGTTAAATTAACATCTAAGTTAACCACAGTAGCCAGTACATTATTAATCCAAATTTTTTACTGTCAGTTTTAAGAGTGGTTACCAAGAACTAACAGAACTTTTCTCTTTCCATCTACTGATGCAAAGGGTTTAAAGAAGGAGAGAACTACAGGGAATCATGTCATCTGGGTATTATAAGCCACGCATTCTTAAAATAACACCTACAGAGATATTGTGCGGGACCCACACATTAACCCGTCTTACAAAATTTCAAGCAGAAAGTGAGAGAGCAGACATGAAGAGCACCATCTGACCCATCCCCATTTCTAAAATATATCCTCCAGCCCACAAATTTGTCTTTCTACAGAGAAGATTAATGTATAACAAAATAACTTTAACTAACAGAAGAACACTTAATGATGTATTTAGTTCCTTTTAAAAATTGATTTTAATTTCCCCACACACATACAGTTTAATTTCCGTGTCCCTAAGCAGATCTGTGTTCTCCTTTCTTGGACAAAGATCACAATAACTCGGCCATGAGCTGGAATTATCTTCCAGCTTTGATATTATAATTCACTCAGCAGTAAGAACCCTTACTTGGGAGTAATTAATTGTGTTTATCCTGTAACACATGCTATAATTTCAGAACTCTTTTGCAACTGATATTTTTTTAAATAAATTACTCTTTTCCATCTAGTTACACAGTGAATATTTACTATTAATAATATAAAGTAGAGAAGTAACAGAAAAATAAAGCACCTACTCCACTGTAACTGAACCTTCCAGTAAGCACCGCCCAGCTTCCCCATCTACACTTTTCAAAGTAGTTAAGAACAAATCTTAGACCCACTGAAATTTAAATCTTAATTTAGGGCACCATATAAATCCATATCCATTTCCATTCCTGTAAATCAGGACCAAAAAAAACCAAGTTGCGTTGCTGAAATAAAGGATGAAAAGACATTCTGAAATGCTGACATGACACAGTCTTAAAATGGCCAGAATATCAAGAGACCTTAGCATTTTGTTATCCTAAAATCAAAGGATCCGCCTTCACTTACTCTGAAGCAGAACACACCATTATTTTGCCACAGAGAAATATATTCAAAATACTAAATTAAAATTGAACTTAATAACAGTTGAGGTGAGATAGTCTACTTAATATTTTCCACATTCATTTGGATTCAAAGCAAATTAGAGCTGTCTCAAGAGCTTTTTTAGAAGACAAATTCAAGCCACTTTGAATATGCCAACCCCGACGCTTCTTTGGTATTTGTGCCTTGTTGATTCATACCCACTATTATCTGTTCCCCCAAATATTTTGCAATAGCAATTCACATCACTGAACTTTTCCTTAGGTAGAATATGCGCGCAACTGCTCTCTATGCTTCAGGCTATAACCAATGGGAAAGGCAACAATTTCGGAAAGTTAAGAAGATTATCACAGCAGCTCTCTGCCTGTGCTGCACAGCCACATGAGCTGCTCAGTCGTGAGCCACTCAGCCTTCACAGCCCTGTGGTCCCAGACAAAGCCACCACTGGTTTTGTTTTGCTCGGTCTCACAGTTCCAGCCGTGATGGACAACCAGCTCGGATACCCCTGCAGGATGAGCAGGCCAGAGCTGATGCACAACAACATGTTCCTAATTCAGACTAATCCACTTCTTCTCAACCAGACACTTAGGATGAAAAATGCCAGATTTTTCTTTTCCTTAACCCCATCTCTTGGTAAAGAAGAGGTATTTAGATTTACTGTTGCGTTTGTTCTCTTTGCCCGTTGTATAATTTTCAAATGGAAAGAACAATTATCTAGTTGTGTATACACCAAAAAAAAGTATATTCCCAGCAGGAGCAGACCTCATGATTAAAAAAAAAAAATAAATTTCAATAGTGATAGCATTCTAATTAACATTTGCTTTCACTTTACAACTTGCAAACTCACTCCGAGGAAAGTTTGAGTAACTACCTCCGGCAAAGGGCAAGGGGAAGCTCTAACTGCCATTCACTGCCTGGGAGAGATAAAGCCATAATTGTAGTTCTTTGCTCATGCAAAAGCTGACTAGAAAGCCACTCCGTCACATTCAAGACTTGGACTTTTGATGACCAACTAGTGCTCTGCAGAGCAAGGATACCAGCTCCTATTGCCTGCAAACCTCATATTCCCATTACTCCAGAACATCAGTACTAGATCAACATTTGAAGAGAGCTGAAAACCTTTATACACATACCCAAGCCACAGTAATGCTCTCTTTGGATTTCAAGAGAAGGTTATGTCATCTGTATACACATGAGCAATATAAATGAAAACAAAAGAAATCCCTTTCCGTCCGTCTTACTCAAATGTTCATCTTCACCCACCTCTGACCCCCTTCTCAAGATTACAAAAAAAACAACGGATGTCACTGATCCCAGAGAAAGCGGAGGCAAACACTCCCCACCTAGTAGCCCTGACCTAATGAAATCACACAGTTTGATGAAGACACACGCAGGCAAACCAGTAGTTTTGCAGATGCAGCTGCCACCTTAGCAGGACTCAGCAGTTTGGATGTAGCACTTCTTGAACCAGTTTAAGATGAGACCAATGGTCAGAGCAACACAGTGTTGGGAGGAAAAGAATCAGGGTGTTCATAAAATGCATACTTTTCTGGTTGTAATATCAGAAAGACACAACCTCATATCTAGTCTCCACAGAAGACCTCAGAAATATTTCTGCTTGTAAAGATACATACGCAAACACATACATGTATGTAAATGCACACGCATCTGTGTATATGAACACACACATGCATGTTTTTAAGTACATTCAGAAGCACAAACCCCGCTAAATTAGGAATTAGGTATTTCAACAACAGTTTACACGCAGTAGGAATACAGAGATTTAGACTACCCAATTTTCAGAGTAATACTTGCTGTGTGAAAAGAGTAGTTCTCATAATTTGAGAGCAAGCACTTTTGCGAGGTGAATAAATTCAATCTGGATTTGCTCCAAAGCAGCATTTACGGGTTGTCATTTTATGGCTCAACCATCAGAAAAGCATTAAGGCAAACTCATGAGCTTCCTACCAGCTCTTTGCAACAGGAGAGTCAGTAGCGGCATGTTTGGCACTGGTTAGCAGTAAGCCAAGTGGTTTGTTTCAAGGTCTTCTGGGCAGCATTCATATAGCTCTTACATGCCTGATCTACACTTGTAATAATCTGTTTCTTATGTCCCTCCAAGATATTTGCAATTAGCCAAACAGTCCTTGCGGACGGGAGAAAAGGGCAGAGCCTTCATCGTTCAACAGTCCCAGGAAAGTCCTTCCCTTCCTAAGCCTGTCAGAGTCCTTCAGAAACTGCCTGCAGGGCTCTAGTCAAAGAACTTCTGTTCAGGTTGGTTCAACTTGAAACTACACCAGTTTCTTCATTTTACAAAGAAAACATTTGTTTTCCACCCAACTGCTGCAACAACAGATGCACAGCAAAGCTCGGTCTTGCAGTCTTTGTTGAGAGGGTGGTGGCACTACCAACCCCAAATCCAACCTCCTTTCCCATTCCTGTTGCCCTTCACCGTAGCATTGAGCCAGCCAGGAGGATGGTTATACCATTTGGATGGTTCATGCTGTGATGTGGAGAGGGAATTAAAATAATGTATCTATGTATGTTTTGTGGGCCTGTTCAACCAGACCAGTTCTCCAAAAAGAAAAATTCAGCCGGACTCACTGCAAACAGTTGTGCCTGAACAACTGAAGGCAGCACTGTCTGTGATAGGGAGAGGAATGAGCAGGAGGAGATGTGGAAGAGCTGATAGGCAATCATGTAAGCGGCAGGATATCAAATCTCAGCCTCGGGGCAGACATGTCCCAGCCAGCCAGATCTGGTCATCGTGAGGCTTTAATTAGGATTCAATTTCATGGAATCATAGAATAATTTGGTTTGGAAGCGACCTTTGAAGGTCACCTAGTACAACCCCACCTCCCTGTGCTTCCTTTCCTTGGTAACTGATTTTTCTTCAAAATGGCAGCCATGAACATATTGTGCTTTTTGTTCCTACAGGGGCCTCAGGCCCAAAACACTAATCTGCAAGATCCCAAATTTCATTATCCCCCTTAACACGTGGCTAAAATTATGATAGTATAGAACAGGACACTTTAGGTCTCACCTACTCCTTACTGAGCCAACAAAAGGGATAGCAGTTAAAGGAAGTTATTATTGACAGGGTAACTAAATCCATCTCCAAACACCGTTCACTTTACCTGTCACTGTTATTTCTCTGTCTTATTTTACCTAATAGCCTCTACCTGAGCACTTCTCAATGAAGCGAGGACAGACTCGCATACTCGGCTACAAGGAAAATAAATAAGGTTGATGTTGTTTTACCTTAATATCTTATTTTGTACTATTTTTTTAAACCTTTCTTTTATTAGGGAAGACATCACAGTAGAAGAGGTTCTACCTTCAGCTTAGACTGGGATTGCTACATTGCAATATATAGTGGGAGGTGTCCCTGTCCATGGCGGGGGGGTTGGAACTAGATGATCTTTAAGGTCCCTTCCAACCCAAACCATTCTGTAATTCTATGATATCTGCCTTCAGCACTCGATTGTGATCATTATAAATCATTCAGCCTTGGAAGTGTGAACCAGTTTAAGATACTGGCACCAACAGAAGCCAAGAGGACTTTTTGTTTCTTCATGAACGACTTGGTAGGTTTCAGGTATCCCACACATACTCCGCAGTTTGCGTAAGAGTGGTTCAGTGGCCCAGATCCAAGTAATACAACTGCTCTTACTTGTAACAAGAACTGACTGCCTATCACTTTCAAAATCACCATGGCCTCACAAAAAGGGGAGTCTACAAATTGTTGTGAAGACCTAGAAAAAGAAATGATTTAGTCCAAACTATCCAGGGGAGAGAGTAAGCCAAGAAGATTAATTGGGTAAATTCATTCATTCTTACCTTTCTCTTACTAAGAAAGAAGACGCAATCATCTCCTGCACACACACAGAGTCACTGAAGTGAACCCACCAGGGAGACTGAACTGCTACTGCCAGAAACTTTTAAAGTTGATCTAGTAAATATGTCTCAGTAGCTCAAGAAGTCTGTTCAATGCCTCAAAGCCAACCACATCCTGGGCTGCATCAAAAGCAGGTGACGGAGGCGATTCTGCCCCTCTACTGCACTCTGGTGAGACCCCACCTGGAGTACTGCGTCCAGCTCTGGGGCCCCCAACATAAGAAGGACATGGACCTGTTGGAGCAGGTCCAGAGGAAGGCCATGAAGATGATCAGAGGGCTGGAGCACCTCTCCTGCGAGGACAGGCTGAGAGAGTTGAGGTTGTTCAGCCTGGAGAAGAGAAAGCTCCAAGGAGACCTTGTAGCAGCCTTCCAGTACCTAAAGGGGGCCTACAGGAAAGCTGGGGAGGGACTCTGGATCAGGGAGTGTAGCGATAGGATGAGGGTTAATGGTTTTAGACTGAAAGAGGGTAGATTTAAATTAGATATCAGGAAGAAATTCTTGACTGTGAGGGTGGTGAGACATTGGAACAGGTTGCCCAGAAAAGTTGTCGAGTCCCCATCTGTGCAACAGTGAGAAAGGCATACTCTTCAGTCTCATGGGAACAGTACAGGCAGAGCAGACAGCATGAGCACCGTGTGCTGGATGGAGACATACAAGTCTGCTGCTCGGCCCTGTATGTGTTTAGTAAAAATATGTTCCAGCGGTGCTTTCTTTCATACATCAGATTGCTGGGGCAGGCAGGAGGAATCCTTCTGAAGCACCCATGTATTGACCTGCATTTTCCTTGTCATTAAACAGATGTTACTTTTCAGGCATTATTTGTGTCCCACTGATTAGCATCCAAAAGTAGGAGGGTAAGTTAACTGTGCCAGAACTGAAGTTATTGCTACACATATATTCATTTGAAATGCAGCCACCTTTTGAACATCTCAATCGTAGCAGATGTCTGTCTGAAATGTGAGTGTTTCAGACCAGTTTTCTGTAGCCTACAGCCAATGCGTACTTGTAAACTAGCTTTCTATCCCTTATTAATCATTCCCCCAAAGATAACTGCGCAGGCAATTGGCTGTTACTGCATATTCATTAGATTTTTCTTTGCCACTGCCAAAAGTTGTTCATTTTGTCAGCAAGGCCAAGCCTGCAGGTTCTCTGTCACAACTCTTTACGTGTTTAGGGGGCATCTCTAAACTAATGCACGGCTTTTTACCAGTGTTAAATCCACAATGTTTTTATAAACTCCAGCAACATTCAGAATGTTACAACAGGGAGAAAAACAAGAGGAAATACCAAAGAGTATGGGATTTAATGAATGTCTCACAGTAGATTCAGACAAGGGCCGAGATTATCAATGCTGTGCTCTAGCCACAAAAAAGGCCTTCTTCTGTGGAGTATTGTCATTTTTTCTTGACTAAGAGTGCTGTGGTCTCAGGGAATGAAGGAGAACAAAGAGAACCTTACTGTCCTCAATGATAAAACTAGTTTCCTGTACCAGTGCAGGATCAGGCCTGCAGCACTGCTCTTCCAGCAGCAAGTCCACCTCCCAAAGCTGATTTTAATTGCTTTGGTAGTTTATTCCTCTGCAGGGATTCCCACATCCTCAGAGAATACAAATGATTGCTAGGAAAAAAGTCAGATCTCCAGTTTTAGTAGAAAGGATTCCTCGTTTCTTAAACAAGTGACAGAAATCCAGGCAAGTGACATCGGTGTTCTAGGAAAGAATGACAACACTTAAAACATTGCTTCTAAAGACTTTATTATCCCTACTAAAATGCTGACAGTCTGGTTAACACCTACCATTCACATTCAAGTCCTTTCCATGGCTTACAAGAAGGCTTCCAGATGCCCCCCCATGTACACTTTTGTCTAAATGCTTGCGTTTCCCTCAACAGCTGGTACAACAGGCTATATTTTATTTTTGCCTTACAGAGAAGTTATTGTGCAAGATGACAAAATTTGTACAGTTAGAGGAGATGCTCATATTTTAACAATACTGAAAGATGCTTGAAAAAGAGTGTATTGCAGCCCTAGCAATTGTCAGACCACATCTCTCAGTCATAGCTCCAACCCTGCTAGAACAGACAGCAGCCAAAGTGGGAAGTGAAGTATCTCAGAATAAACTTATTTTTTACTTGAAAGAGGATGCTGAAGAATTCACTTACAATGCCTTTTAGTCTGTATATTGTAACAGAAATACTGAATTATTTATTATTTTTTTTGCTTAAAGCAAAGATTGAAATTTAGCTAGTGAATTCTCCACACGTTCCCGCTGGCATCTCAAACAATGAAACACGTGCTTTGTTACCACCGCCCTTAATTCCAGCTTTATAAGCTAATGGAGGCATAGCACTCTAGGATCAGCTCAAAGTGTTTAGAGGATGGTTCTGATTTTAGGTCAAGACGCCTACACCCTCTTCATTGTTATAAAGTTGAAAACAAACCAAGTGTCTTTGAAGAGTCATGTCCAGAGGAATGGAGGGGACCTCCAGAGACCATCTACACAATCCTCTTTACTCACAATCAGACAGAGCTGTTCCTGAAATGTGGAAAGCTTCCTATGAAAAAAGTGTGTCCATGCTTCACCCTCTTTAGTATTAGAAGGATTTTTCTAATTTCAGCCTAGATTGACTTTGCTGCAATTTAAATCCACAATTTATTGATAGCCTAAAATAGGTAGAACCTCCCATGTCTTTTTCAACATCCTTTATTTACTTGAGAGCTCAGGCTTCTCTTCTTAAAACCGAAGAACTCCATTTCCTTCAGTTTTCCTGTGTAGACCACTGTTTCTAGAACTCTGACTGTTGTCACTGATGGTTACTCTTTTGATCCACGGTGATTCTTTTGAAACAGGGCACCCAAAACTTGACGCTACTCTGCTTCAAGCTTTACCCCTGCCTGAATGATGAAATAGTTCTTTTGTATGTGTGCTACTAGATATGTTTTCCGTACTATTACTATTTTGCCTGATGCCCCACAGTCAAAATATAGGGCTACTTTGTTGCTTCTATCTGCAACTTGTACTATCTTCTCATAGAGGAAAACAAAATTAGTTCAGGACAGCTTGTTCTTAATAAATCCACATGGATCATTCTCTTTAATATATTATTAAAAAGGTGGTCCTGTTAAGCAAACCATGCACCAATTCGTAGGCAAAAGGGATCCCGCTGTCTTCCAGAGGGTCTTTACATCTGAACCCTTCCTCCTTGCCCCTAAGAATGACACGTCTCAACGAGGAATAAATCTAACCTTTAAACTTGGACTTTAGTTTTAAACCTTAAAAAATACGCAAGCTAAGAAACAGAGTGCCACCTAGTAAAATCTAAGCGTGGTATTTCCATGTGGACTGCACTCTGCTGACACTACTCTCGCAGCGTTCAGTGGAAATAGGTGATGGTGGATTACCTTGATTCAGACTCACAGAGAAAAAGATGTGGCTCAGGCACTACTTCCCTGATCCAGTAGAAAAGGTTTGCGGCTTTTTCCCCTTAGTTTTCTTTCTCTTGTGAGTGAATTGTGTGGATGTGCTACTTAACTATCTCGGTATCCCCCCAGTTATCAGCAGACGCAGTATTCCCACTGTTTCCAGTAAAAGTTGTTTTACTAGGTAAGAGAAGGCTGCTGTGGAAATCACTAGGAAATATGCAGTTTCTACTTTTATTTGATAAAATTATGCAAATGCTAAAATAGGGACACTGTAAAGAGATGGGAGCAGGAGATATTCAAGAAATGCATGGAAATCACTAGGGATAGGATGAAAATTAAGCACTCGGAGCAAAGGCTGAATAGGAGATGCCATCACCCAGGGCTGAAGAGAAGTCAAACTTCAGAGAGGAACTTGGAGAAAAACTGCAATTCTGGTAAAAACAGAGGTAATTCCAGAGAAATAGGTAAACAAACAGCAGTATTTAAAGTCATGAGAAGTTGAGGGAGATACTGTATGTCAGCATTTTATAACATCTTTACACTTGTGAAGAATCAGATAAAGTTTCTTCAGACATGCACAGATAGAGGCACATTAGATATTCTAGGATTCTACCTGAGGCACTGAAGTTACTTGTAAAAATCAAAAAGCACAAGCTTTTCACAGACACTCCCCCATGGACAAAATATTTTTAAAGTCTCTACACTTGTGACAGAGAAGGTCTGAGTTATTTTCCTTGATCTTCAATAGATTTGTCGAGCAAGTCATTAAAACTCTCAATTTTCGTAGAATTGGGGTGATATTGATGACTTTGTCTACAAAGGACGTGAAATCTAAAGGGCAGAAATGCCTTTCCCCACCCGCCTCCCGCCAAGGAAAATCCCATCCTCTCCAGAGGTGCCATGTAGCATTGCACTCATTGGGGTAGTAGCAGTTACACGCAGTATTCCTGTATCCGCTTGCCAACACACCCCTTCAGAGCTGAAGTCCCTTTACTATCAGAGGAAAGAAAAAGGAATAGCCCTCTGTCCTGCCCCCATAAGACACATGGCAAAGCAGGGAAGGTGTATATGTATTAGCACACAGCAGGACCAACCAGAGATTCTTATTCCTTCTAAGGATACATCTCACGCTGCAGTCAAAAGGCCTCAATTTTTGAACTCTGTAAAAATCCTAGAACAAGTGACATTATAACAACTCAAGAGGCTTTTGTTCCAATGAGGCTTATAAAGGGAAAATATAAAGAGATAAATTCATGTTCCCATCCTTCAAGCTATTAGCAAAATTAGTTTTGCAGTCATCTGGTCTTTCTACAGTTCGGTCCTAATTTTCTTGCACATGTTTAAATTTGCACATATTTTTCTCATCGCAACTGATTACCAAGGTAATAAATCTTTCTTATTTCATTAAATTAGGGAGGAGAGATCAGAAAGAAATCAGTGGAAGTGCTGGAAAACTGAAAATCCATTTTTAAAAAGTGAAAAAAGAGCGAACTTGATTTTTAAAAATGCCCAATTTTTCACTTAGCTACTCATACGGATTAAATCATGAAGATAAGAGAGCTTTATTTTTAACACAAGTACACATCTTCCAAAGATGGGTTCGTATTTCTTCTTCAAATGCATTTCCACTTAAAAATCTAATTGGGCAGAAAGTATGTATCATTTCAGTTTATGCTGAATGAGAGCTGCTGAATACTGAATTTACTGCCGCCTACTGCATTTCCTGCAAATATCAGAATTCTTGCCACAGCCCTCCAAATATTGCTCCTTGATTGTAAAGGATGCCCTTGCTTAAAAGCTGGCTAACAGACCTCCGGGATTACTGTAAATGAGAAATCTCTGCTGGGCATTTATACTTCTACTAAGGTTTCTCACATACTTTCATATCTCTGATAGAGAAAAGAAAAAAACCCTTGCCGATAGGTTTGTGTAAAGGGATCAAAAGTTATCTAGATATTTTTCCATCTTTTTTTTTTTGTTTTGTTATAAGCTGGGCAAAACAAAGTTATGGCTACAAGTAAAACATATCATTGGGAAGAAAGTTCTGCCCACACAACAGCTCCTCTCCTGAATAGCCATAATGATGAAAAAGACTTGGGAGGGACTGTAGAAGAGGCCTGACAGGTGAATTCGGCCAAGTACTCCCTTCATAGTGTGATGTTTAATGCAGTCCTTGAATGTATAACTAATGGACAGCTAAGAAGAAAGGAAATGTTATAGCTCTTCTTTGGCAGTGGTAAGAAAGTGGTCCAGTTCTGTTTCAAAGGTGTGCTTTTGTCCAGTTCTGACACAGCTGAGGAAAACAATAATATACCAGGGAAGGTTTAGGAAAGAGCATGAGTCGTTAAAATATTGGGCAACCTGCCTCATAGCCCTGTCTTTATAACTTCTCAAAGGAAAGGTCCAGAAATAACTATCACAGAATGCAACCACCTACATGGAGAACAAAACTTCACTGAAGGTTTCTCCAGTACGGCAGACAAAGGTGTAAGAACTTCCAATGCTTGGAAGACACGCACATACACACCAAGTCTGAAAAAGAAGCAGTGATGTGAAAAACTTTCCAGATTCTCATAGGATTCTCATCTCTGGAACTGCCAGAATTTCACGGAATGACAGAATGTTGGAAAAAATAGACTGAAGGTCAGCTAGCCCAACCCTCTGCTCAAGGCAGGATAACTTCAAAGTTAGGTCAGATTACTCAGGGCCCTGTCTAGCTGAGTTTTGAATACCTTCAAAGATGGAAACTTCACAGCCTCCCTGGGTGACATGTTCCATCGTTCAACAACCCTTAATGAGAATTTGTTTTCCCAACAAGAAATAGGAACTTTCCTTTATGCATTTCTTATCCTTTGCTGCTTGTCCTTTACCATTCATGCCTGAGAATACTTTGGCTTTGTATTTTCTAATAATCACCTGTTACGCTGTTCAAGATGGCAAGTATTCCCCCTCAACCTTCTCTTCTTCAGGATTAAGAAACCCATTTCCCCCATCCTCCTTTAGAATGTCATGTTTCAGCTTCTCAGTCATCTCAGTGGTCCTCCTTCGGACTCCATACAGTTTGTAAATCTCTTTTCCTGGGAGGGTAGGAGTGGGTGGAAATGGAGAAAGACTCTAGAGGCAGCCTCAAAAACACAGAGCAGAGGAGGATAACTGCACGAACCTGCTGGCTATGCTCTTACTAAGTGACCAGTATGCTGCAAGATTTCATAGTTGAAAGGATACACTGCTGACTCACGTTCAACCTGCTACTCGTTAAGACTCTCCATATCTTTTCCCACAGGGCTGCTACGTGCTCAGCCCATCTATAACCTGTACTGAGGCATAGGGCAGGTACACCCAAGATGCAGGGCTGTTGAATTCAACGAGTTTCCCATCAGCCAACTCCTCCAGCCTTTTGAGTTCTCTCTGAATGGCAGCCCTGCCTTTTAGCTATCAGTGTCCCACCTCAGCTTGGTGTCATCCTCAAGCTTGGAAGGCACTCTTTTCCGTCATTCAGGTTGCTGATGAAGACATTAAATGGTGGTGGAACATCACTCAGAGCTGATTGCCAACTAGGCATCGAACTATCGCCCACTACCTTCTGAGCCCTATGGCCCATCAGGTTTTTCATACACTCAGAGGCTAGATGAGTGGGCTACAATGTCCCCAGTTCAGTTATAAGAATTAGGACATTGTAACAAATGGTTTGCTAAAGTAAAGATAAACAACATCCACTACTCTCCCTTTTCCACCTAGCCAGTTGCCATTTCATCAGAGAAGGCAATCCAGATAATCAGGCATTATTTGTCCTTGGTATATCCACGTTGACTATTCCCCACCACCTTCTCACTCTTCACATGCTTGGAAATGGCTGGACTTGCTCCACAATATTCCCAGAACTAAAGTGAAGCTAAGTAGCTTGCAGTTTCTCAGTTTATGGCTTTCCTCCTCAGTTCTTCTGCTATAATAAGCATAGCTTGTCTACCCAATAAGTATTTAAGTAGAAGCATTAAAAAAAAAGAATGTTGAAACAATAAGATCTAGGTTGATAAGGACAAATAACATCCTTAGTTTTCCTCGTTCTGCTGGGCACCAGTCAAAAAAGGAAATAGACAATACATGGTGGACTGTTTGATTTTGGGCAAATTTGGGCAAATTGTCTGCTGTGAAATCCAGACAATGGTTAGACTGGGGAAGAACAGCAAAATGGTATGAAGAGGCATTTGCTTATTTTCTGTTGTTCCTTCACTCCCCTTAATCTAACTACTCCACTGTTTCCTCCAGACTACTTCTTTGCTGTCCCCTCTGCTATTAGTACCTACCACTTAGTGGGGAAAAATACACAAAAGCAAGTATTTTGTTTGTGTGTCCAATTAATTCCCCTAAATAAATAAATAAACCTCACAGTATTATAGTAACGAGGGGGGACACATTTTGTCTACAGCTGTGTTTGATAAATCACTATTCTGCCAGCAATTAGAGTACAGACTTTCAGGATTCAGGACTATATTATCTTGTTTTAGTCAAATGTGAAGGGTATGATGTCAATGTCCTACTCTGTTGGTTCAGTCTTGCTCTTAAGTCAGCCTAGCCCAGAAGAGATTTCTAAAACCAACATTAAGGCTGGAGTGAATGCAGCATAAATGCAAAGACATGTTTGTAAAAGGACCGGAAAAAACAGGAGAGCAAGGGTTAAGAGTGACATGCAGCAATAGACAGGGCAAAATTAACAGTCATAAAACTCGTAAACACTGAAGAATGCGCTGCTCATACCAAGATCATGTCAGGGGTGACTCAATAGCTGAAGGCTTGTGCTCTGGTGCCATTTCTCTTCCTATTATTCAAATAAGAAAACAGTACGTAGCTAGAAGATGCCCAAAACAAGAAAACAAAACAGGCGGAGACCTCACTTAGGATTTCTGAAGGGTAAAACAAGCAGACCTCTTAGACGAAAGATCAGATGCTCAGTAGCCAGCAGTCATCATTTCCCATGTCACACACAAGTAATCCCAATGAGACTACCGGACGCAGGCATCTAGGAGTTCATTAATATGAAAATTACCCAGAAATAAAAATGACCTTCCCCTTCTCTGCTCTCACACAGAGCTTTGTTACAACCCAATGGCCTTGCATCCCTTTCCCCAACTGCACCCAGAAGACAATAAATGCTTAGAACGAAGGAAGTCAAGTGTGCTGTTGCGGGGACTATTACCGCGCACTGAGAAATCATTGGTGTTCAGAAAAAAAGCAGAAAATGATTCACAGAAATCACCGGTTGTAGCAGGAATTATTCTCTGCCAGTCATTTGTCACTATACAAAGGTTAGAAAATTACAGAGTTTTCATATTCAAACTCCAGAACTACTTGGAGCTACTATTCTTAGATTTAGTTACTATGATCATCAAATCTTTGCCTTCCATACCTTCAGAATGAAATAATTTGGATTTTGCTAAATGATGGTGGCCACATCTGTTTAATTTTCATTGCATTACTAACACATTGGCCCCGAAAAGGTTTAAAGCGTTCGTTCTCATGTTCTCCACACACAGTGCCCAGGACATCATGTGGTTCAAGCCCTCACCACCACCCTGCTGCAAAGCTTCCCTTTCCCTTTTCTGGCTCAGGAAAGTGCCCAGTCAAAGCTTCCATTCTCCACGCTTGATTTTAGTACAAATCAGTAAAACACTTGAAGGAAAGCACCTTTGGATCCATTTTAAAATCCTCTACTAAGCAAACGGCATTGAAATTGTTATAAACGTCAAACCCATCCCTTCCCCTACAATTCCTGGTTTGTGATAACACTTGGTAGGTATGTGGATAAACCCAACACAAACAGCGCGCATCACCTCGTGGGGAAAAAGCACGGGGGAGAGCCCCAGTAGCACATCTGGCTTACAGAAGGAAGTTGGCAGGGCGATGAGTTATCCTTTTCCCAACAATGGGTACCATGCTTTTTAAAGTAAAACTAAAATAAAAATTGAAGTAGTTCATACTCACAAAAGCCCAGAGAAACACAATCAGAGGCTAACACTATGAGCTCCTGTGGGTAGTCAGTTTGTCCGGAACTGTAGCATATCTTAAAATTTCAGCTTTTGTCTGTGCCGTTTAGTTGCAACTCACAAGAAAGAGACAGTAAAAGAAATGAAAGACACCCTTTCACCACCTGATGGATCAATGCATGGCACTGCAGAGATGTTCAGTGCCTTGGCATTGGTCGGGAGTCAAATGGCATTACGTTGTCCACCTGCCAACTTTCAGCATGACTTTTAGGCCTCAGGAAAGGAGAAATGCTTTCCTGCTAAGCAGGGTTTCCTCCGCCTCACAGCAAGCATTAACTTGCATTTTGTAGCTGTCACAGTGCTATTTAATTCCATGTAGTTGCAACAATTAGTGTTGATGGAAAATTTGCTACCGGGAGTCTGGCAAAACAACGCTAGAAGCCAACAACAGTACATACATACCGAAAAGAGCAAAACAAAAACATAAAGGCACATGTGGAAAGTTTTACAAAAATAAGTTGCCATGTATTTAACTACGAACACATCAACAGCCTTCAAAGTGCAGATAAGCCCATGTTAGAATATTTGTACCTAAAACTTAATTTCCCTTAAGTTTAGTAGTGTATATAGAACACCTATAAAGACTGCCTTGGATCTTACTAGGGCTGTAGTTCACCAACTGTTCTGAGAAGCCAGTAGAGTTTTCATATAAAGATGCAAGACCGAGGCACAAACAGAATATATTGTTCCCTAAGGTATATGGCTGCTTTTGACTGAAAATCCATTAGCTTTTTAAAATAAAAATAATAAATAAATTATAAACAGTCCACCACAGCATCCCAACTGGAATCACAGTAGCCTTTCTTTTGGCAGATTTTCACCGAAAAGACAGGGTTTCTTGAGTTTGCGCAGAACCTGCTCCACGCCGCCATTTAAGTGTATGAGAAGGAGACTCTCCCATCCACCCATCACCTCCTGCAGGGAAGGCAGGCTACGAAGAATCACAGGAGACACAACTCTCTTCTCATCCTTCCCCTGCCAAATTGCCAAATTCTGTGATACTCCCCCTTCTGTGCCACGTTGCTTCCCTGTCACCCCTTCTCCTGGCAAGTGGCAGGTCACCCAGCTATCCTCGTATTTGGGGCACGAATAACCGGTGCTGTTGTCACAGCCATTCTCACAGATACAAATCTCACCAGCTGTCTTAAACGGCTATTGTCGCACTCCATACACGTGGTTCCAGTGTTTGCATTATGTCTCTATTAGTGGAGCTTAACGGACTAGCACGAAGGAGCTTAAAAATGAACAGACTGGCAAAACGTTGCCTGAGGAGCTCAGGAAGAGAACAGCGTGCACCGGCAATTTTCAACAAAGCCCAGTGCAACTGAGGAGGTGTGTGGAGATTAAAATTTTCCTTATACTCTAGCTGAAAGTGACGTAGTGCTGAACGACAACAGATAATTTGGGGGTGTTCGATCCACAGGCTATTAGAAAAAGTTTATTTGCTTAGCTTGTAAAACACGTCTTAAACTGTACACTTGCAGGGTTGGACACAGACAGCGGCGTGCATCCTTTGCAAAGTTCTCTCAGGATACAAAGGAACTCATAAATCTTAGTGCTTTCAATAAGAGTGAAAAAGCATCTGATTTTAATGAGGAGAAGCAGACAGTTTCCTTCCTGAATGGAGGGCTTAATTTGAGGCACATCTGTAACACTGTTTACAGGAAAATTTCAGTAACTGTGAGGATAGGTCCACTACCCAGTATTTCAGTTTGGGGTTGTTTGGTTTTGTTGGGGGGTTTGGGGTGTGTGTGTGTTCATTGTTGGTTTTTTTTAATCTTTTTCCTCGTGCTAAGTGGTTACAATTAATCCCACCCAATGCCTACAAAGGAAAGGGGGGGGGGGGG
>VWZL01005774.1:801289-914563 GCA_013396915.1 Stercorarius parasiticus
GGGGGGGGGGAACATTTGATGCAAAACAGCCAAAAAGCACAACCTAAACCGTAACATCCTGCAGCGCTGCATGTCAGAGCTGATCCCATGGGCCAGCATGCTGCGGCACCCTCGTGAGAAGCTCGGTCAGATAGAGCTGTTTGGGAAGAAGACAAGACAAGCAATCCTAGGGCTGTTCCTTTCTAAATGCGATGAAAAGCTACAGGGCTACCACTCAGTAACAGAAATATGCCAGGCATTACCATGGGGATAAATCTACATAACATTAGACTGCCAGCTCCTTGTGAAGGGAATAACCCGTTCCTTGGGTGTGTGGCCAAATTGCGATTAACGCTAGAGAAGAAGCAGGGCCGAGGGTTGCAGTCGCAATGATGCTCTCTCCAATACTTCTGGAAGCACAGATAAAACATCCACATCTCCCAGATGGACATTCTCATCCCAGTAGCATTGCTGGCTACAGCATGAGCCGACCTACCAAAGGTATGGAAAAGCAGGGTCCTTTGCCTGTTCTGTTCATTCTACTGCCATTTCAGATTTAACTTCTGGCTACTCAGCTGAAGATGGTTTTACTGCTAAAACAGCATCACAGCATTCATTGCTCTCTGCAGTTTTCCATACATGCTTGCAAAGGGATAGCTTGAGATCCACCCGCTACTTCCAAAGACGAATGCTGCCCCTTTCACAGAACCGAAGAAGTTGGTTCTGACTGTGTACCTGTACGATACCATATACAGTGGATTCAGTTTTTCAAACAAAAGCGTTTTTCCTCTGGCAAGTAAGGTACAAATATTTCCATCAGCATTGTCTCTGCTTCTCTGTTGATATCCTGTGCATCTGTAGACAACCTTTGTCTCCTTAGGGGGCTTTCAAGACTAAACCCATTGTACAGTCCTTCAGTAGCTCACACACCTTCTAAATCCCCATTAATTCAACCCCTCTTACAAGAAGAAAAAGGAAGTACTAAAATTCTTTAATTGTAGGAAAGAAAGAGCTCATCTTTATGAATTAGAGAAATAAGGTTTTAAAATAAAGGCAACTCATTTTGTTTCGGATGGCCGGAAACATGTACAAGACCAAAAAAAAACCAAACTGTTCTCATTCCAGAAAAATTTAACTGACCAAAATGGATGGTTGTTTAAACCAGAACACATGCCAAGCAGCTATGGCTCAGTGATGATACAAAAACCGCACAGCTGACAGAAAACTGACCAGATACAATTTATTTAGGAGGATCAGACTCAGTCCAGGGCAAGGAAAAGGAAATTAATCAGCATCCTATGTAGGGAAAGTACCTAAATCTCTTTTAATCCATGAGTCTTGGGAAAACACTGAGTTTTTAGGGGAAGTAGATACACAGAGTTAGCTGCAAGAAAGGCTTCCTCCAGGAGCCCGACCAGTACACACAGACAGACTTCGAGAGCTGCTCTTAACCTGAGCACAGCTTCTCTCGTTGCATGGTCAATGGTGCAAGTCACCCCTTCACACGGGAACTCCTGCTCAGACACTAACACTCCAAGTTGTGGATCCCTGCCAAAATATCAAGGAGTTCTGCCCTCTCCCAAACCCAGGAATGCAGAGACAGCCATAGCTTTGCCAGCAGGGTAGGAAGGATCAAAACATGCTTGGAAAAAACCAGCAATTAATCAGTCAAAGCACAAGGTAAGATTTTTCTCCCCCAGAAAGTGCTGGTAACAGTCCTGGACAACTATCAAGGCAAGCAATTCTTCATTTTACTCACTCTTTACTCACTGTTTGTTGTCCCGACTTAAGAGAGTCCGATATTCAGCTAGGTTCTCTCTCAGGTTCCTAGAGAAATGCTAACTGAGCAGGGATGCTCACAAGTGACCTCTTTCAAAGTGATTAAAGCTTTCACAATTGCAGGTGATGATTCTCAGCTGTGGCACCTTGCAGCCAGCCAGACAAGGGTTTTCTGACAAGTGTTTTCTCCAAAACCAGAAAACGATGGGGGGAGGAAAGGGGAGATTTCTCTCACTCGCTTGAGTTCGAGCTGTTCTAGCTTTCTGCAAAGATATTGAAAATTCCACGTTTTACCTCCTGGATATTTGATCTTGGCTGCAGTATTACAAATGGCCAGGTAACTGAGCTGCCCGTGAAGCCTGGCTCACGTGTCTGTCACCTCCCCCACATCCCCGAACCACTAATGGTTCCTCCTTTGCAGGGCTTTGTCTCTCTAAAGCTTTTGAGATGATTGCAGGCATTTGTTTCCCTTTTCGGCAAGCCTCCGCAGCAGACTGGCTGCTGGCAGCACCTGCCTCCCCTCCTGAAAAGGCTGTAGAGCACTCCACCTGCTCTTCCAGAAGGTATCTGCATTCCTCAGGTGTAACTGAGTAGATCTGGCAATAGCTGGGGTTTATTACCTTACTACAAATGAGCCAGCAGAGTCCCTCCTGTGAACGCACAAAAGATGTCTTAAAATCAAAGCAGAATTTTGCTGCACTGTATTTGCAAAATTATGTTGATGTTTATGCTAAATCCATGTCCATCCGAAAGAAAAATCTACAGAGAGTCCTAAAATGTTTTCTCAGGTACAGAAGAACTTTAAAAAAAAAAAAAAACGAAAAGAAAAACTCAGAATTAAGATCTTTGAGATTTGGGTTTACACAATCAAATTAGAACTGGTGCAGGGAAAACAGGGACAGACCAGGGGACGATTTTGCTGATAGGAAAGCATGACTCAACTAGTGGCAATAAAGAAAGAAAATGTACTGAGCGGCTATTATGACAGATCCAGAGAAAAGGAAAATGACTAGAAAGCAAAGCAGTAATTCCTGTTGGAAAAAGTGCAAGTCAGAGTATTGCCCTAGAACCGTAAATGAAGACTCAATGGAGAGCAGGGACCAAGTACTTTCCCTGGTATCCCATTGATCTCGATATAGACCACGTACAATACGAATACCCCAAGTATTGAATCTTTTACTTTCAGAATTAGTATTTTGTGGGAAACTCAGTGTGTTCTTTTCTCTGCTCACTTCTTATTTAAATGAAGATGTACCCTTTCTGCAACCATGGTTGCCATTTCAGATTTCAGTTTAATTGCATAGATGTTAGTGGAAAAACAGCTATGCCTCTTACGAACGGTGTAAAATTAGGTCTCTGTGAATTATCTCACATCCAGGATAAAAGTCAATGTAGCAGGAAAAAGGTTCTGCTTTGCTCTTAGGCTATCGTTCTGTTTCATATAGAGCTCTCATCCATAAGGTTGAAGAAAATTTGGTCCGATTTAAGTCTTTACGTAGTATTTGTATTCTGTATTTGTACTCAGCAGACTGAGTAGTCAGAAACTTCTGCTGAGGAAAAGCAGTGTCTTCCAGAAACAGAAAGAGTGAATTTCTTCCCATGAAAGAGAAGTATGTAAGGCTGTAAATGAGATATTTGATCTTATCTGTTTTAAAGATCCTAGCCCTCCAAAAAGCTGACTTGTTTAACTCTTCGTTGTGTCTAACACCAGTAAAAAAAGACGTGCACTCACCATCCCCCAAAATCCGGATCAGATTTGTGTGTGTGTGTGTCGGCGCACGCGTGCTCGCGCACAATTCTGGCAGCTGTTGTGCAAACACTTGCCTGTTTTATACACATACTGTGGCACATCAATATTTTAGCTGGATTTGTGTTGTTTACCACCCATAATCAAATAACAGCAGTCTCATACTGGATACAGTAGACAAAAGTTGCTTTTAATATACGGCATGGGAGAAAATCCAGGAATATGATGTCATCAATGAGGGATGAGTCTGTTCTGTTCAGGGAGGGGCAGAAAACCAGAAGTTAGGCTCATTCATACAACAGAAGGAGCTTGGCTGTTCCCGGAGACGTTTTGCACTTCCCTCATTTGTACCTGCTCAGTGGTGAATTTGTAGTCAAGGTATGTGTTTCCGCTTCTCTTTACTATGAAAAGTTCTCATTATTTAAATTCAGCACAGTTTGTTGCTGCTTGGAAGCCACTTCTTGAATTCTTAATGTGTTTCTGGTTCAGTGACAAAAGAGCTGATGTTGTTAGTGCTCCAGGAACACGGAGGAGAAAAATAATTGTTGCTAATGTGATTTTCTAACTTGTCGGCTTTTGCGGAGCTGTAGCATTTACAGAAAAGTGCTTTATTTCAAAGTAGCTGACATACCAAAGGCACAGGGCTTTTCACCTGCCACAGATGCTAACCATTGTGTGGGCTACTGGAGGGAAAGGATTTCTTCTGTCCAGAAGACATTTTGTGTCTCTAACCACACAGTGGGCACACATTCTTTCATCCCCCCCCCAAAAAAAAAAACCCCAAAAGTGCCAGCAGCTAACTTTGGTTTCAGCTGAGAAATTACCTACAAAATAGTAGGGAGAAACCAGAGGCAAATCTTTTCTGTACATACTGATCGTTTTCTCTCTGTTTATTATTTTGATTGTAAACTTCGTGGGGCAGGAGGTGTGTATGTGTGTACCTTACACTGCTAACCTGTCTCGCTTGCGCTGGTTGAATGGCAAAAAGTAAACCTTGAAAGATTTTTTTAGGTTACAAAGAAGAAAAGTTTTGGATGACCTTTAAGGAACATTATCAATTTCTTTCTAACATCTGTATCCAATAAAAAAATGCAGTAAGAGCATGATTTATAAGATGTTGATAAAAACAAAGAAAAGCTTAGAACTAGGATTGTAATTAGGATCACATAACAAAATGACAAAAGGTTGAAATATATGCTATATTTTAGCTATTCATTTTCCATTACTTAGTATCCTAAGCAGCCGTCTTAGCATAATAATAGCAAAATAGCCATACAGCCAAAAGAGTTCAAATAGTTTGTTGTTAGAATCCTTGTTTTAATACACTGTATGTAATCTTACAGATGCCGTCTCCTAAGAGTATACTTTTATCTTGAATAGCTGTATATATTTTCATAAAGAAGCTACAAGACAGTTAGCTAGCAAAAAAAAAATTCTATTTTTACATCCCAGTCTCTGAGATTGAAGCATCTGGCTGTTGAGTAATAAGAGTCTCATAATTCTTCTTTGCTGTGCTTTGAGAATGTGCAATCATTAAGAAAAAAAATGAAGAGAAGCATATTCGCACTTCATGATCATTCATAGACTTCCGAATATAGTTGTATTATTTTCAGGGTGAACAGTGAAAAGACAAAGAGAAGCGATAAATGTACCCAAGTTAATAAAGACTTTGGAATAGCCAGAGCAGAGACACCTCCAGAAAACCTTTGTCAGGTTTTCCACTGGGCCCTGAACATGCTAGAACAAGATCAGTTGAGTTACTCAGAGTTACCTGAACATTTTGTACCGACAATCCAACAAAAAACCCGCCTTTCCTACTGAGTTAGAGCTTCCTGAAATACGGATCTCATCATTGTACTGGAATACAGCTTTAAAAAATTCTCATAGCTCTCTAATATTTGAAGTCTTTTCTCAGACAGGAAAAAGAGGAAATTTAGGAGTATTTTAGCACATTCATTATGAAGACCCTAAAATTCACTGTGTAAGAATAGTCGGTGTTTGATAGTCTGTTTTTCATGGAAAGAAGCTCTTAGACACCCAATTCCCACTGTTTTCACAGTCACAGTAGGAAAAAAAAATCATATTGCAAGTCCAGGAAAACTTATCAGAGAATAGAGCTTTGCTTTCAAAACAACTTCCCTCCCAGTAACCAAGTCAACAGCAAAAGTACACCTGAACTCATTAGCAATGCTAATCAATATAAAGTTAAAAAACCCCTGAGAATAAATGCCATTTAGCTGAAAAGAGCCTGGCCCCATCCTCCTGACACCCACCCTTTAAGTATTTATAAGCGTTGATAAGATCCCGCCTCAGTCGTCTTTTTTCCAGACTAAAAAGACCCAAATCCCTCAGCCTTTCTTCATAAGAGTGGTGTTCCAGGCCCCTCAACCTCTTCAGACATGGTGGCAAAGCTGCTACATCCAACTTCAATGAAATGCTTCAGGACTCTTGATGTTCTCTGAAGGGGTGGATTCGACTGACTTTTGCTGCTGTGCTATATTTACCTCCCCTGCATGTTAACGCCTCAACTCAATTCAGCGAGGCTGGGCTGGTTTTTGTCATCCCTGCAAACACATCTGATCATCCAGGTCTCCAGATCCACCAGTGCTGAGCTACACTGAGGCAGGCCAGAGTGGTGATAGTGTTGCAACCAAAGGCTTCCGACTAGGGATAATTTGCAGAGAATGGAGCTGTCAAAGCACAGAAATCCATTTCTCCCACTCACGTTACCTGAGATTACAGGTAAACTCCACAAAAAAGAGAGTGAGCTATGGTTAGAGGTCCAGCTCTTTTTAATATTAACAGAACTGGCCACAGATGGTTTCCCTCCTGTGGTGTCCCTGCTTTGGCAGAAGGGGGTATGCTGCAGGCAAGCTCTTTTGGACCTGCACCCCTGCGTCTCGGGAGGTGCCCTGTCCCTTTGCCACAGCTGTACGATTTCCTATCAGCTGCCTGGCCAACTGAAAGGCTGCTGCTCTCAAGTGTCATGGGGTGCCAAAGAAGGGCAGCAGGTTCCCCTCCAGAAGGGTGGTGTGAGCCCTTTGCCCACAGACACGGAGCAAAGCACCAACCCAAGCCCCTGTCTTGATGCGAAAGGTCAACTGCCTGCAGAGAGTGGGCAGGCCAGGAAACTTAAGTGGTCCATCACATCCCCTCAGCATTTTTACAAAAAGCAACTGTGAAGCCTTCATAACTCAAAGGTGGGACCTGATCATTAAACAAGTACGCAGGAAGACAGAAATACTGCAGTATATGTCGCTAGGTTTTAGCTGAGGTCCGCATGCACCTCTCATCTCCTTCTCCAGTAGTCTTTCCCTATAACAAGCTATATTCTAAACCCTCTGTATTATTATTTGGCTTCTGCTCTAGATTATGAGCTCCTTGAGGCAAAGCCTGTCTCTATGCTTGCACGGCTTTTGCACATTGATTATCAGCAAAGCCTCCGGTCATCAGTATGCCACAGACAGTAGGGCAACATCTGCAGAGCCCTGCGCCGGGTCCTGCCTGCTAGACTGAGGCAAACAGCACACCAAGCAAATAACCAGAGGAAGGGACGTAAAAAGTGATACAATTAACCACACAGTCTAGAACCTCAGCTGGACAGAACGTTCATGGTGCCGTTCATGTCAGCAGAGTAACGACAGTTTATGTCAGATGAGGTCTTAGAGATCTCTGATGCGTGATTTGCTCACCAGCAATGTGCTTACCAAACTGATAGGGTAGCCACATCCTTTTTCTGGCTGCTTTTTCCATAGGGAAAGGTCTGTGAAAGGCTTGTTTTCCTGGCTGTGAAATCAAGAGACAAGAAAGAAATCTACGTGGTGGGTGTTCCCTTAACTGTCACACAACAGGTAAACTTTGCTGTGGGACACAAAATACACTCCCAGTCAAATTCCAGCCCACGTAACTGTACAGCCTGAGCTCAATGCTGAACTTCAGCCAGTGATTCTTACAACCAGTCCAGAGTCAGCAGGCTATTTATTATAATGGGCTCATCTCCTTAAAAATCTGTGATATCTGAGCCCAAGGATGGATTTCTCATTTCTTTATTTCTTTAGACTGAGTCATGTAAATCAAACCCTCCAGACACTGGGTACTCCGGAGAGCCCTCCCCCTTGCTCCTCAGGGAGGATCCTGCTTTACCTGCTCCAGACCAGCCCATGGATGGCTGTTCTCCTTGGCATCACCCAGAAAGTTTTGCTGTTCCTGGTCTTTCCAGTGCTGGGCACTGGGAACACGCAAACCACTTTCTCCCAGCGTAAACAGCAAAAGAGCAGGCAAAGGGTTAGTGGCACTAAAGGTGTGCTTTGTGGAAATTCTCTCTCTCCTCTCTCTGTACACACGTAGACCTATATAGACACACAGCCGTATATACACCTATATAGACAAACACAGCTATTTATTGGCATCTTGTCAGAGAAGTAAAATACACGTTCCTCTGCATAATTATGTTATCCATGCAGCCCTGTCATGCTGGGGACAATCCTACACGGAGCCTCCACCACTTCCTTCCTGGTTCCCACATTTTTACTTGGTACAAAAAGATTAACAAATATTTTCATCAGACATTTCCAGTGTGTCCATCTATTAGGACTGTTGCATTTGTTTATTTCTTCTCCTTCGCTTGGGCAAGGATCTTCCTTTTTTCTTCCAGTTAATACCAAAATTTCCAAGCCATGAGGATCTGGGACTACCCCTTATGGGCAGATAAACAAACAAAAGCAGTTATATTCTCACAAGCCTTCATCCTGTGTAGAGATCACAGTAAGTAACAAAGTCAAGTAACGAAGAAGATAGACTAGCCATTTACAGAATGAGGGCAGCAATTTAAAACTTCAGAGATTTCTAAATAACTCTACTCTTTTTTTTTTTTTCCTTCAAGTGAGTTGCAAGTTAATTTTCAAAGTGCTACCATTCCAACCTGGTTAAAGTAGTCATAATGAATCAGATATGAACGCAATTCATGAATGGCTGGGGTATTGTTCACAGAAGTATTAATTTATAACACACATATTTTTAAAAACAGCATGTACAGACATGTTGCATAAGACAACTGTGTGCTCTCACCTTCTACGTACATCATTACTCTAAGAAACTTTTTTTTTTTTTCATTAAAACAGCCAAGAAATTCCAGCCAGCTGGCTCAGCAACAGGGACATCTCCCAGAAGTAGAAGGAAGGAGAAGTAACAAAGCGGCATCAGTTTTGGTGGAGGTGTTTACTGCAATATTATGGAATATTAGTCTTTTTTGGAAATGGAAGAAGACAACAGTTTTTTTTCTTCTTCCACAATAGACATAGTCTACAAATTGGCATTCGAATCATGATTACAGCTCATAACTGTACTGTGTGAGACATCTGTAACGTCATTCTGATACACTTTGCTTCATGCATCACTATAGACAGGTCTATTGTATAAGTAGTTTCCACTGCATTTTTTTTTTTTTTTAAAGGATTAAACAGAACATATTAACAAGGTTTGACTCAGGATAAATGAATTCTGGTCAAATAAGTTTGCAAAAATTGAATAAAGATTTGACTTCAAATACCAGAATCAAACAATTTTGAATTTGTACTGTTTTGAAGCTAGGGATCCAAACTGTGTGAACTATCTAGGTTTTGTAACATTTTAAATGAAAATCCCAGATAAAACTCTCATAACTTTGCTATATACCTGACTCAGGCAGGAATCCTTATTTGTTATTTGTTTTGGAGCCCTTTTCCCTCATGGGAAATTAAAGCCTTCTTTTCCCCTTCTTTCCTTCCTTCCATCCTTCCTTCCTTCACAGCAGCAGCGTTTCTCCTGTTTGCTTTCCTTAGCAACGTTATTTTCTCTTCCAGAAAGCGCATCCGCTCGTATCCTCTTCACTTGTTCCTGCCCTGACATCCTGCCACCAGCCTTTGCTGCCTGCTGCAGAGAGCTGTCGCCTGCGATTCTACACAGTGCTCTGTGTTCTGCAGCGGTTGCAAAAGGGATGGTACGCGAGTTCAAAGGTGACATGATGAACTTAAATTGGAACCTTTTTCAAAATTAACAAAGCCGGTCAGAAGACAAAAACTTCTGTTTCACAGAAAAATTGGGAAGGGCAGAAAGAAATGAAATTTCCATCCAGAATTAAAGATTCTTGACATTTTTAACAAAAGCAAGAAACCAAAGCACAGAACGCATGTTCACACAGAGGGGAAATCCGCCTGGGAGTGGGTAGCACAGATTAGGGATTTTGAACAAGGCATCCTCCTTCTTAAGCAAATGCCTGGGGATAAGCTGTAGTGAGCTGGGCTCTTTCATTCATTCTTTTTTGGAGCTGTTCCACTTTGTAAAGATAATAAAATGTTTAGTTGGCTAGACAAAGCAAGAATAAATCTGGGTCTCCTGTTAAAATGTTAGCAGTCAGTACATCTCCTCCTTTGTTCGAGACCAGAAATGGCATCTTTACAATATTTTCTGTTAAATTCCCCAAATCTTCCGTGAGAAATCTTTCTTTTAAAATCAGTTTCTCCAGAAACTTCCTGTTTTGATAGTCGTTTTAATAGGAAAAGAAAATTCCCCTGCTCCCAAGATTTCACAAAATATGTCCTATATAGCTGTAGTAACACGTGAGTGTGAGGCACCAGAAAGTGTGATCCATTAATTGTTACCACTGTGCAGACAGGAGAAAGTCTCCGACCTTGCGTCAGGCTGCAGAGCCACCCTGTGACAACCCAGCACCAGGTGACTGCTCAGTCTTTGAAGGATCTTTCGGTTTTCTTAGCTTTGGGTACCATAGTTCTGTGAAGAAGCTGTGGTATATGGTAAGGGAATCTCTCTCTCCAACTAAATTCTCACCATGTCTTTTTTTAGTAGGCTCTGACATTCTGGAAAGATCAGATAGACATACCTTCTTGGGGAACACCAGTGCTCAAAACCCATGTACACAGAGTGAAAAACAAACTGTCTGCAGCAGATTCCAGCAAGGCTATGACATCTCCTGTTGCTACCAAAGGGATGACAATAAATTGACACACAGTTTAATTTCAGAACACTGGCAAAGCATGAAAAGGCAAAAATAAAATCATAATCCAAACACTGACTGTTTACATCGGTGCTGTAAATCACAGCACTTCTCAGCTGGAGAAGTGTCGCGAACCCTCCAGACCTCTCAGTGTTTAAAGCCACATGGATGTTTGTACAACTTAATCACCAAATCCCTACCAGTGTGTATTCAAATTCTTAGTTCTTCCAGTAGAAATAAGGTGTATTCCCACGTAAGAATTTTTGTCGTTAGAGTTCCCCTGGGTTTTCAGCAGAAAAACAGACTACATTTGGATGTATAACCAATTTTATCTGCTGTGACTATCAAAGTAATTGCAATACGGTCTGAAGTTTGCTATAGTTACACACGCACACACACACACTCACTCACCATTTCTAATATGTACGTTTGTTTTTGAGCTTTCCTCTGCAGCACACAGGCTGTGGTGATTTTTAACCGTGATATCTGAAAACTGACCTCTTTCCAATTGCAAATGCCGCGTGTACTGGCTAAGTCAGGAGCAGAGATATGAAAATAACGCAAAATGACTGGCCCAGCTGCTCAAGCAACAGCATAGCAGGACATGTTTGACCTAGGAAGGCAAAATGGCTTTCTGAAATTTATAATTTTAGAAGTGAAGCACGTTCCAGACTAGAATTCTCCTTGAGAAGGGAACACACCAGCGCTCGCACTGCCGCACTCTGCTTTCAGGAGTTCTTAAAAGAATAAGAAATTTAAAAAAAAAAAAAACAAACCACAAAACAAAACACCAATTCTTTTAGTAAAGACAACCTGCCATACAGACAATGAGTATCGTGTCATACTTGTATGGCCTTCCGTCACACAAACCAGTGATGCTGGGAATCATTCACTGCGATGGTCCGCGAGAAAAGCTTTTGAGGAGGTTGAAATCTGAGTTTACAGTTTAATGTAGATTTTTGGGGTCTGTCTGCAGCTGTTGTCAGAGGTTCTAAATTAAACTGAGACCATCTTAGGAAGCCCGTGTGGTAGAAATGCTAACTTGAGCAACCTGGATAAATATCATCTCCTCTGATTTCTACCTGCTTGAAATTAATTGAACTTTATATAGCCAATCATACTTTCTAGCCTATCGCGTTGTCAGAGCCCAACGTGCTGTTTGAAAACCGCACCATTACTCAGTGAAGCCATCCCTATATCTCTTTGGTGGAAGGCATTAGGAGAATGCAAGGCATCATTACTGATTCATAGAGAGGACAGATTCTGCCCGCGGTGCCCTCTGCACTGAGGACTCCTCTGCTTGCACAGAGCCATCAGCCTGTGGCTCAGCAATAGATAAAGTAGTAGTGACTGAAACATTTCCAGCTGCTGGTGGGGATGACAGTTTGCAGTTGCAAATAGGTTTTGCAGACACAGTAGGACACTTCAGAACATCTCTGATGTTTTTGCAAAATGCAACAGAGACTTAATCAACCCCAGAGTTAAAGAATTAGTTACCTGTATGATAAGAAATGATGAAAACAGGAGTTGTCAAAGAAACAGCTATTAGACTTTGGGACGGCAGCCAGTCAGCCACACGTACTTCCTTACAGCCTTCCATACGTCCTTCCGTACAGCCACACGAGCTTCCAACCTTTGCAATGGGAGACAGTCAGGCGTTTCTCAAAAGCCATACTTGTGAAAGCCAGTTGTGAAAATGTGCAAAAAATGTTGCATTATTACAAATACCCGTGACAACACTGTAAGCGTGATTGATAGCAATTGGGAGCACTAGAGGTGGCAAATCTTTGCCTTTTTTCTAAATGGCTGCTACAACGTTCTCGAGGTGCTAGAAGCAAAGTGCTTTCAGGGCACAGAGCCAGTTCATCTGAAAGGCAAATCTCTCCATTAAGCATTTAATGCACAAAGGGAGCAACATCGGCAGATACCGTTTGGTCATTCTATTCACGTTTTGCCTAGTCACGAGAACTTAGAGCTGCTACCCAGGGAAACGAGCGGTATTTCAATTGCTAAGAGAAAGGAGCAGTTAAACTGAGCTGAAGAGGGCTGGTAGGAGTAATTCAACTAACAGCAAAGCTTTAGAGGATGTCCACGTGCGTATCGGTGAGGGAGCCTTAAGTGGAGGTTTGTGCACCACTGAACAGCTCTTCTGTGCCTCCGCTACAGCAAGGAGAATAAAGGAGCACCAGTTGGTACATATTCTTGGGGAACAAAAGTGCTTCAGGACTTAGAGTTTTTCCCTCTTATTATTCCACCTCTGTAACTCTATTGATATCGTCCAGCGCTTTCTGCAGGATATTCCCATTGTTCTCCGTAATGAAGATATCAAGCAACTTATGTCACTGGCACACTTCATCAGTGCTCTCCTATCTTTCGTACTGAGATCAGCCCTGTAACTACTTAATTAGTTGAACCCCAAGACCAGTTAGGAACAGTTCCTCCAACCCACCTCTCAAGAGCTGTGATCAGCCAGTTGAAAATTCCCGTATTTCTTTCCCAGCTTAGCTATTTTCGCCATGGTACTTGCAGTAGTTCTGATCTATCTGGGTTTCAGGAAAGGTTGTTTTGTAAAGCAGGAAATTCTTACTTTAACAAAGAAATATAATCTAGCTGCGCAAGCTACTCTTGATAAAATCACTAGCATTTTATTTCTTTATCACTGGATACAGACTACCTTAGCTATTCACTGGGCTCAAGGTGTTGTCTGACGCTTGATAGACGCATTGTGCTGTTTGATACCATCAGACCTGCCATTTCACGTGACACTAGACTCCTGCAACGGATATTAAATGGGTCTCACAACATTAGTGCATAGAACTCTTTGAAGTTTTCAGTGGGATGGGGTACAGCAATCCCTTGTCTACAACAGAGAATTCACACAGTGCCAGCAGTGCCTAGGGGAGGGGATACAACCTCCTTTGACCCTACTTCAACTTGTTACACCTACATGTCGCATCATAAAATCAGGAAGTTCATAGTCTCTCATTTCTCCTCCTATTTCAGCTAATCTGTGCGAGTTGTGATCATTCAGTTGTGATCATTCAGCTCCGTAGACAGACACCGTGAGTCCCAGATTTCTCTCTCTCCTGACCCTAACCCTAATGCTAGTTGTTGGCTGAGCTTTGGACAACGAGCACTCATGGTTAACCTTACCTGTTCTCATATGGGGAATGCCCAAAAGAACAGAACAAAATATCCTGTCAGCCTCACAGAGTGAGTTTGTGGTCAGTTTTCTCCTGTTTGAATATTTTCCTTTTCAGGATGTCGAAACATTTTGAGCAAACACAGTAAAATACACACAGAAAAAGAATAGATTCAGCTGTGACTTGAGTGCATTGTGTAAGAGTAATGTGCCTGGCTGTGAGAGAATCTGAAAGTTATCACCTTGGTTAAGGGAGACACAAAGCTACTCTGTGAGGACTCCTCACACCAGGTCCTGGAGCAAAGTCGCATTAACTCTAAGGGGGCAGGAGTGGGGTGTCCATGAAGATTAAGCTTCTGGAGAATTAAAGAAGATTAGAGAGGCTTGAGCACAGCAGCAAGTAATTCTGTATTCATGAGGAGAGAGAGAGGAGGCGTTCTGAGACTGATATATTTTCCAAAGATGGAAGAATTAGATTCATGTTCCTGCTTCAACAATTATTTAATTATTTATACTCATTTGAAATAGCTTCATCAGGAGAAATAGTCTCAATCAACATTATTTGATAGCCTTGTGGCCTTTTAGTATACAGGCATGTGCATCACCCAACTTCCAGATTTTGTTCCAAGTTAAACAGAGCGGAGACTTGGAAACAGGTCACTCATCTGCCCAATGATTACAAAGCGAGGAACAAATTGGCTTATGCTTGATTAACACTTAGATTGAAGAGCATCATATAGTTCATTCCGTCGTAGATATATGTCATGTTGAGAAAGCTGGGGAGGGAGGAAAAAAATAACTCAGTAAACCAGAACAGCTTAAACTATCTCAGAGGTGCTTGAATGGCAGAAATTGAAGGGTGTACTGGGAGAGGGAGGAAAGCAGTGATCTTCTCTGGTTTCAGAGTAGTTTGATAGTTTTCGAATTCATCTTCTTTCTCTGCTCGTGGACTACAGTGCTAAAAGTTGCTCAACAAGTACAGGAAGTTCTTCCACTGTGTTTACTAATCCGTCATTTACAAAAGGGAAGGGAAAAGCTGCACAGCGTTAACACAATAGAAATCTCCAGGAAAACAAAACATTAAACCAGTTATTCAGGTCTAAATTTAACTTAGGGAATTGTTGCTGTGAGCACATCGCTATGTACAGGCCTTTATGTATAAAATTTTCTATTTTTGATGGCCCCAGAGTTACAGACCTCATTTACGTTTATTGCCAAATTCTTTCAAATATTAGCAGAAGGTTTATTGTTAAAAAAATAGCCAAGGGATTTACCCTCATATTTCATTCCTTTGTCCAAACTGTGCCTTGTTATGATACATCTCAAAACAACTCTAGAACAATATTCAAGAGGTTTGGCATGTTCTATTATTTATTCGCTTCTACCCTTCCCTTTTTAATTTAATGAAGCTTTAAAGCAGCCTTTCTCCGCAAGAGGAATGTTCTCACCCAGTGTATCACCAATGGCAGTGCTTTTCTGGGATACTTTCTGAAATCCAGGATCTGTGAAAGGTTCCCATACAAGAGGGATTGCACAGCTCCACAGAACAGCTAAGTGAGCTAACACACGCAACAAAACTGCAACGAAATCTTTACGGCACTTTGTTTTAAGAAGTGCCCAATAAGTTTGCCCAAGCTCTCCATCCAGCCCTCGTGCTCACCACTGACTGGGAGTAAATCACGTAGCGTCGTGACAGCTCATCCGATAAATTTCCACATGAAAAAGATTTCTGAGAGACTGAATGCACTCACATTTGTAAATTACTCTCAGTAAAATTACTGCTAACGAACAATACAATAATACATGGCATTTATAAATATTACAATAGGAATGATAGACGGTAAGAGCTGTATGGCATTACTTTTCTGACTAAATGTATGTTTTCACTCCTCCATACTTCAGAGAAGGAAGAGGAAATATTGCAATGAGGAAAGTGGTTAATTTAAAAAGTTAGCTCTTGCTGAACGTTTCTACCTTATGTTGCCCTTGAGATAGCTATGAAAGGCTAAAATATGGATGGGCTTGAAGTCAACTTTGAGGAATACAGAGTTCTCAGGAATGAGGAAGATGTTATGAACATGCAGATTTGTAAAAGGTCAGAAAGTCAGCAAAAATGAGTATATGGAGGAAGGTGGGTTTTTTTCCTCTGCTATTTTACACATAGGCAATACCTTTTGTCAGAAGAAAACCAAATCAGTAAAAACAAAAACCTTTGCCTCTAGCTCATCTGCTTTAGCTGTTGCCAAGGTACCACAGAGCTTTACACAGCATTCCTGTTCTTCCAAAAGACAAGAAGCAGGAATTTTCCTTAAAAACGGCACTAAGCCAAGGTTCAGTACATTGAACACTGTATCAGATTCTTATTCATTTCAAATAGGGACACAAGCCTCCTTTATTCTGTTTTTCAAATACTTAATAATCAGAAACGTATATTTTGACTGTTTCTTCTGGAAGAAATCAGCAGCTTCTCTTTTTGAACTCTTAAAACCTGGACTACCCATGCAGACATCCCAGACACCCTGCACTTCCCAAAACACCCATATTCAAGCAGCTGAATCGCCTCCCAAATGCCCGGATGCTGCTCTCCCTCAAAATCACAGAGTTGGTTTTTTTTTTTTTTATCTCCTCTATACACACTGAATACAGTCTGTCAGGATTTGTCTTGAAAAGAGAGAAAAAACTCCCCATTGCTATGCCAGACCAAGTTGGCAACAAATGTAAATTTCTACTTTAATTTCCTGTGCATCCCTCCTGCTCCACTGACTTAATGTCTCTGCTTCAGTCTTCGAGATGTCTCTCTCTGGGCTTTTCTTTCTTTTCCAGCCACCTAAAGAGATAATCAAAGCCACATAAAGATTAGACAGGCAAATGGAGCAGTAGCTACGTGTTGAAATATGGCCCCGACAGCCCAGTGCATCATACGGCAGCCTAGGTGCAGAAGACTAACCCATCATGTTTCAGTCTCCGGCGATGGCATCTGAACTCCTGGCTGCGCAGGCTCTGCTCTCCTGGCACTCGGGCTACCTGCTGCTTCCCGCTGAAAACCCCCAGATAATACAAAACAACTT
Source organism: Stercorarius parasiticus (assembly GCA_013396915.1). Taxonomy (NCBI): domain Eukaryota; kingdom Metazoa; phylum Chordata; class Aves; order Charadriiformes; family Stercorariidae; genus Stercorarius; species Stercorarius parasiticus. Next base: position 817,996 of record VWZL01005774.1, read on the forward strand.
TTCTCCAGTTCCTTCTGTGCTTTGGAAAAGCCAATTTTGTGTCCCAATATTTGAAAAAAAAAAAAAAATAAAAAATAAATTACTTCAGCAAAAGCCAGTTCCCACAGTGCTTTCAACAGGATGTCCATGGCTTCCTAAGGAAACTCGGTGAGAGAGCGCACCTCGGTGAGCTAGGGAACTCCAGCAAGCTAGGACACTCACTGCTGAAATTCAGCTTTGGCTTGGCCTTAATCCAGCTGGAAGTTTCAGTTACTAGCACAAGAAGAACAATTAAAGAATTTGGGATAATCCAGGTTGGAAAGTCTCTAGTCCAACCTCTTCCCAGCTGGGTCAGCTGTGAAATCAGACTATGCCACTCCGGGCTTTATCCAGATGGGTCTTTAAAACTTCTGGGGCTGACAAGGTTGAAATTGAATGATTTAGTGGCTGGAGAAACTTGAGTATCCTGTTGTTTTGATCCTGGAACAGCCTCTGATGTTAAAACTAATTATTTCTCAGTTCAGATTAAATAGAATTATTGTACTAAAACTGCTCTTTCAGAATGGCAGCAGCATAAAGCTTTGGTGACATTTGCTTCATTTTGGAGTGCATTGTTAGCACAAAATTTTCCAAAATATTGACCGCACCAAGTCAGAGGTCAAACATGGACTGTCCCTCAAATACCATCACCAAATCTGGACTAAATCAAAGCAATTTCATAATGAGATCGGCCCTTTTCCACATACAAATATCCTGAGTTCAGTACTTCTCTCCAAACCGGTTCATATTTCCCTCCTCCTACCAGCTCTCACAGCAGTCCAGCTGTCCTGTTTTCTCCATCTCAGTTATAATTATTTTACACATAGATAATATCTTTTGTCAGAATCATCGCAGTTATTGAATGGGATATATAAACAGCATTGAAAGATAACACTCCAAATTATTTGAGGATAAAAAGTATGGGATTTTTTAGGAAAAGTATAACACTGGAGCACTTTCAAGATTTCCACTTGGAAAAAAATGTTATGCCAAGAGCTTTATTGCACTTTACTGGGCTTGTGCTCTTCCCACACCTTTTTTTAGTTGATTGCAATACAGGATTGGAATTGAGCGGCTTTACCTCCCACCCAGGGGGAAAAATTAACAGCCTCTTCTCACCTGGGACTCCTTGTTATGAAAATAACTACTGTAACAGAACGACTTTTTTTTTCCATTTTTCCTAACATAATTGATATAAATGCCTTAACAATAACTGCAGGGCAATGGCTGTCATTCCATGGTGTGCTTCAAGTTTACACGCCAAAGGGTCTCTGAAAATTCCACTTTTGAGATGTAATAACAACATAACTTTTCCTTATTGCCTTAATTCCTGGCAAATTAGGGAGTTGATTTGCATTAAAATAACCTTTTCTTTTTGCAAGGTTATTTTTGTCAGTCAATTTCCTCAATCTGGTTCAACATGAAGCCTCATGAAACTGAACCGTGTCACTGCGAGGGCAGCCACAGGGCGCAAAGGGACAGTGAGGGGTGAATGAAGAACAGGAAATGTTTAAGCTAACATTGCCGCAAAAAGTGTCCACTGTTCTACAACCTCAAAAGCGCTAAAGCCCATTAGAGAGTCATTATACAAAGATTGGAAATTAAAAATTAAAGTCATGGGGTCAGTAAAAGCAGAACATTTTAGGAATGTTTCAGATTCTTCCTCTATCTCTCCAAAATAGAAAATGCCTCCTCAGTAAAACAGAATTAAAAGGACGTTTTGAGTAACCTTCAAAGCATGTTTTGGAGATGCCACAAGAGTAGGACGTTTTCAGTAACCTTCAAAGCATGTTTCGGAGATGCCACAAGAGTCACATAATGTTACCTTTTGGTATTCAGTCAGACAAACCCCTTCCAAGGCCAAAGAGAGGGGTAAAAGGAGTCCCACTGGGCTTGGATGAGATGGAAACAAGAGACTCAGTGCACTGGGGACAGGTGACAAAGATGGGTTTTTTTGCAGTAGCGAAGAAAGAAGAGCAGGTTGAAATAGAAGCTTTGAAAATAAGCCTTATGGATAAGGTATAGAATTTATGAGGAGGATGTTTTACCTGTATTTTTGTTGACACTAAATTCCGAAAATAAGAGTCCATCACAGAATATGACTTCAGTCTTCCAGCACACTTGCTGAGCAATGCCTCTGCTTATGCCGTCCCATCATGTGTGCTTCAGGCCTGCTGGACTTGTAGGTGTGGAGCTAAAGGAGAAAACCTGCATTGAGATTGTTTTGTTATAACCTCTTACTAAATAAAAAACTTCCTTTTCCTTGCAAACAGACATCATCCTTGAACCACATCCTCCAAAGCCGTTAAAATGAAACCTACCTCTCCTTGTCCAGCTAATAGCTCCCAGAAGGTCACAAATGAGGCAGTTTAGGGGAAGTTTTGGAGCCTCTTAACAACTTCTTGAGTCAATTGGGTTTACACACCGAGCTCCTGAGAAAGCAGAAGCAGTACTTAGATAGAGCCAGCAGGACACAGGCTTCTCTGCATGCAGCACACAGCGGAGGATGGCCCTTACCTATGGCAGCTTTTAAATTCCTGCTATTTCTCATTTCAGTCACAGCAGATCTGTCAGGCAGATAAGCTTTTTCTTCTTGCAGCTCTGACAGCTCCTCTGTTGCATTTTCTATAGCTTTTACACCAGCACGAAGAAGCAAGGCTGCCAGACTGACAGGCACCGCCGGGGAACGCTCAGCTGCCCACGCTGGGCTCAGAGGTGGTCAGGAGGACAAACCCCCACAAAAAACCACATAGCATCAGAGTCGCCTGGCTCTGCGCAGGAACAGAGATTTAGAGGAGAGGCTGTGGCAAGTTCTGGGTGTTTTGCTATTTCTTTTTATACCTGACCTGTCTTCTAAAAAAAACACCACGTCAGAAGTGTGCCCGTGCTCCTCTCCGTTTGTGGCCACTCACTCAAAACCATGTTTGTCCTCCCAGTTTTCCCATTCCATGCCACCAACACCCAGCTGTATATGAAGCTGTATGCATGTACCGCAAGCCAGCTGTGAGTATCTGAAAACACTTTTGGCCCCTGACAGCACTTAAACCAGTTAGTTATAAAATACTGTTAAGGATGTTACAGACTGGGTGTCATATCTAGCCTGCACAAGGCACATCCCTTGTCAAGAAATCCCTGAAATAAATGGGAAACTAAATGGCTCTTTAGGCAACCTTCATCATGAATGATCATACACCACCGAAACCCCTCATTTGGAGTAGAAGACTAGTGGGGCTTTGGGCCTGCTCTGTCCTTTGTCCTTGAAAACTAGAGTCTACGTGTTAGCATCGTGGCTGTGTACCTACACTTTTTAATATTCCACCATTTGCTCCAGCAAACCATATTATAGGGGCTAACATCATAACAGCCTGAACATTTATCTGTTATAGACTCCACCTCTTGTCCCTGAAGACTAAATTAGCAAGGTTAATATTATGACAATCTCAGTATATACTAATTACGAATTTCACACCTTGTTTCTGCAAAACACATAACCAGCAAAGTCACAACAGCTTTACTATATGCATTACGGTGTCCCTCCCTTGGTCTCATAGAGTAGATTATTGGCGTTAACATTGCAATAATCTGAATATTTATTACACATTTCAGAAAACACTTAACCGAGACCACCATAACAGTACAAGTTATCCACTATATCATAGCATGCAAGCAAATGTTTAGCATAGTGCAAGCAAAGATTAACACCACTAGTGAGGTGCTAATAGATTCACGAGTCCAGTAGCCCTATGGCTTCATCCAGATCCAAAACAGGTTGTGAAAAACATTAACCTGATGCAGCGTGGGCATTTCCCCATTTGGGGAGCAAAGCATTGCACCGAATGGCTCAGCTGTCCTGGAGCTTGCTCACATCCAGTAGCAGCATTAACTGAGCTCTGACTTTTTTCCCCCCCTGCGCGTGCATTCCTTAGCTCACAGCTCTTGATCCTTAAAGGGATTTTTGCCCCACCTCAACATATCCCACTCCTTTTCTTTCAAGAACATCCATAGGTCCCAGCAGGTACAGCTGGGTTGTACAACATTCCAAGGGCGACCACACTCCTGGTCCCTGGATGTTATCCTTGGCTTGCTGATACTCTCATGCTTGTCTTCTTCCCAGAACAGTACATACAGGTCAGTCCTTGATCAGCAGGACACCCCACCAGGTCACCAGGCAATACCAAGGAGCGTTAGTGACCGTGCCCAGCCCTCAGAGCTTTCAGGCCATGGCACTGGTGAGCACCACCTTTTTGGGGTCCCTCTCCCCGTGCCTGTAAACACAAACCAACAGTCCAGCAACTACAGCTGATGAACCTCCGCTTCCCAGTCCCTCTGCAAGTGTTCTTCATTTGCAGCATTGGCAGGATCTGGCCATTGCTCAACGTATCCCTGCATCAGCCGACCCCAAAACCCTCTTCCCTCGGTCAGGGCAGTGCCTACAAGAGGCACAGCTCTGGGTGCCACCGGCATGGGGCAGGTCACGGCTGCCTCCCACACAGGGCACCCTACAGCCCCCACTATCAAAACCTTGCCATTTGTGCCCAATGAGATTAGCAAAAAATATTCTGGAACAACATGAAACAATGACTGACAACGCTTTTAGCGACTGTCAAGGAGGAGGTAACTAACAGTAGGAGGTGAACTCCAGCAGGGACAAATTCAGCCCCCACTGGAGTCCCTCTTGAGCAGTAATGATAGATTGCTTCAGCTGGGCAGTGTTTAAATCAAGCTTGTCAGGTAAAATCTGTCTGAGTGTCCCAGCTGAGACATTAGGCCTGTTTTGCATTGCACAGAAAGCGCTTGTGGAGAGTGTGTGAAGGGGTCCTACTTATTTTCACTGAATTGTGATAAGCTAATGGCAAACAGACATTACTTCCTTTTCTAAATTGTGGTAGTGTAATTCATAATTTATTCATTAAGCACATACTTTAAATGAGTTTCCTGTGCTATAGAGAGTAGCACCGAGCACATCATTTAAAGAGGGTTTCTAAATCGATCTCTAGCAGATATTACCTTGTTCTCTGCTACATTTCTACCACTGCTTTATGGAAGGGCTGGAGCTAAGGACCAAGGAGGCAGGTCACTGGAAGTCCCATGTTATGGACTTGGTCACATCCTAACTAACCCCTGCATACTGTCCTCACTGAAAGTAATGTGATAAAAGTAGTTTATCTTAAAGTATTCTAGAGCTTTCCCTTCTAAAAATAATAATCTAAAAGAGATTAATTGTAGGAAAAATGCCATAAATCAGTAGGCAGTTTTTGAGTTGCTATTTGCAGTAAAATAATTCCTGTTTATTGTTTTTCTATTAGTCATGTAATGAGGGAAAGGCATAGAAATTACCAACATAGCCTTTATGACCACTCTCTGAATTACTAGTGAACATCTTATTAAATATATGCATACATTCAACCTCAAAGCATAAAATAATGCACTTAAAATTCTTTCTTCTGCATCACAGCCTGCGACCGGCAGAAGAAACAGCTTCTGTTAATTGCATTGCCCAACAGAACTCTGTTCTCAGATGACCTTTCGTTGATCATCCATTAGTATTTCACTTCCTATGTGTTTTTACAATCTAAAGTGCCAGCATACACAGGGAGACTTGAAACTGCTGTTTGCAATTTGTTAGTGGCATCTCTCGCAGCTGCAAATGTTGGGCTTTGAGATATTTAAGTATTTATGAATACCAGCACCTTGATGCCAGGCTTCGCTATAGGGAGATTAATTACAGAAAAGTATGGTTATCTAAGGTGTTATTTAAGAACTCAGAACATCAAAGATATCAAAAACATCAGGATAAAAATGAGTTGCAGTTAATAGGGGACATAGGAGGTAATATAAAATGTTTCTATAAATATATCAAAAGTAAGAGGATAATAGAGGAAAGTCTAGGCCTGTTACCAGAAGGAAAAAAGGAACCAGTAACTCAGAGAATGATGAAAAGTTCAATGAGGACTCTGTGTTAGCCCTCAGAAATGAAGACTGTGATCTGATATTTAAGATGATTGATTTGAACAATTGCATTTATGTGAAGGGAAAGAACAAATTAAAGAATGTTTGGAGGTATGCAAAGTGAGAGGGTCATACATAACCCACCCTGGCGTGATTCAGGAGTTAGGAGAGGAAATCTTTGCTTTCAGTTTTTATGTCTGTGAAACCAAGGAGAATGGGGACATTTCAGATTCCCAGAGAGGGCAAAACGTAATGCCTGTCTTTAAAAGGCACAGATAGCAGGACCCAGGGATTTACAAACTGGTCAATCTTATTTAAATACCTGGAAAACATGACAGCAAAATATTAAATAATCAGTATATCCACATATGTAGGATAATAAAGAATAACAAAGTGATAAGGAACTGCCAAAATAAACTTGTCAAGAATAAAGTTGTGTCAGACTAACTCAATCTGGCCTAATGGATAAAGCAGAAAGAATAGATCAGGCACATCTGGGTTTCAATGAGGCTTTGGGTATTGTCCTGTATTCCATTGCGCTGAAATATGAACAAATAAAGTACCAAAAAATGCACTACAGGTGCAGGTGCTCTGCTATGCCTGCAAGGGCTCAAACAAAAATAAGATTTCTAACCGAAGCATTTACAACCTACAGGAGCTGCTTGCTCCTGGAAGATGAAAAGAGGACATAAATCAGAGCAGCGTGCATAGCATGCATTGTGAATGGCATTTGCTTTCAGTATAGAACAGCTAAATCCGTATCCACCAGACCAAAGAGCTCCAGATAACCAGTGTCACCAAAAGCATAGCTCCCTGGACTGGCGTCTACAACTTGCAATGCTACGTAATAAAGAGGCTCCGCCAACCCATGCCCCAGATGCTGGTTGAAAACATTCAGAAATCAAAAGGATACGGGTCTCTCAAGATTGGGGTGGTTCTAACAACGATAAGGTTAATGAAGAGGCAGGAGAGAGGATGGACATATGTTCCTGCAATTAGATACGGGCTTGAAAAGTTGAGGTTTTGAGAGGATGGACTTGGACAATGAGAATATTTATGCTGTTACCCAGTCTATGCAAATACTCCCCTTCGCTGAAGTTACAAAGGAGTGGAAACGTGCCTTGCTGACATTTTGTTTTCTGCCCATTAGTCCATTTTTATGTTACCTTGTCTTTCAGGGTTCTCAGTCCAGCTTGCCTGCTTTATCCAGCTGACCTGTCCTGGCTGTCACTTCTGTTATGAATTTTACAGTATAGAGAGTCTCCTTTGTTACTGCCTTTACTATACTTAGTAAGATGTGGTTTTCATCTTTGCTTTTGGTTCTGAGGCGCTACGGTGCTTAATTAAAACTAAGTACACAAAGTATGACCACCCTTTTTCAGTCATTCTGCATCCAACAGCCAAATGTCTATATGCGTATCGAGCACTGACACTTATCAACCAACAAAACCAGTAACCAGAGTACAAATGAGAACCTCATCCTTTCAGTAATTACAAATGTGTCCCCTTTTTACTGCCAAGTTACCAGCTGAATCAGACAAATGTCTTAATTAAAAACACATCTGAAAAGCTTCCAATCAAACCATAATATAAACAGTGGTATTTTAAAGACCTGAAAAAAGACAAAGAGTATTTCTGTCACCTGGTCCAGAGAATTATATAAACAGATCTGGGAAGCCAGTCTTTTATTTGAATAGTGTCCCAGCGTTCATTTATCTCAGAGCACAACAACCAAAACCGCAGTTAACATTTTAACAGCACTGAGTGGATGCTGGAAGCTCAACTTCTGCTTGGGCTTAGTAACATTTAAGCGTGTATCTGGCATTTATGCCTGTAAGTAGCTCCCTGTAAGACCCCAAGCTGTTCTGACCCGTGGAATATTTACAGTACAGCCCCTGGTTTTCAGACTGTGCTCTTGCACCCAAATTGTCCCACTGCGGCCCGACTGCAGGGGGGGGTCCTTGCTTACATCATGGCCACCATCTTTGCCAAACTGCCAGCCCACCCGAGGCAGGCCTATTAAAACCAAGTTCCCTCACAAAGGTTGTAGCATGACTTGCTGGCAGGAGGGGCCTGTAACACAGAGACAGAAATACACAGGTGATTCCCTTGAGGGGCCGAGAAAGGCAGACTGCTTGCAAACAGGGATGCTTGCTCCTGCAGCTTTCTCAGCGCAAGCTAGAGCTGCAAACTAAATGTCTGCTGTGACAGTCGTAACATCTAGGAAAAAATACGGTGTTGTGGGCGGGGAGGAAACACCACTGAATTCCACCCAACTCTGGCTTTACAGGAGAGGGTGTAAAATGTTGAGGGACACGCCACAGGACGAGCAGCTTGACAACGAGCAACACGAGACTCAGGAGGTACCTCCGTCCTTTAGGAGACGATGGCTACCGGTACACAAAGATAAGAAAAGACAGTCACCACCAACCTCCTCAAGGAATTAAAAAAGACTTGCCGCAGCTTGCCTCTAGCGAATAAAGGCTGGTAAATGTTCTCTTCAGTTAACCTGTTGGTTACAATGTCTGCTGTTGCTTTATTCCCTCTATTTCACCCACTTAGAAATGGTCCACACAGTTAAGTCTGCGAAACTCTCCGCAAGTATTCGGGGTGTCTACAAGAAAGCAACCCAGAGAATTGTAAGCCTGTTCAAAGCTGCGCTTTTTAGGACCGTAGGAAAAAGCAGGGCCAGCTTTTCTTATTGTATCTTTTGCAGCAATGAGCCAGATGTAGCAATCTCATGTCATCTTTTTGTTTTTCTCTGCGTAGAAATGGTTTCCATCACAACCGAAAATGTTACACAGCTTTACAACACCACGGCTACCCAGGAGCTCACAGTCACTCCAGCGAATTTCCACAATAATTCGGGAGCACATCAGATGAATCCATATAAATGCATTAATCCAGATGCATGGCAATGGCTACAGGATTTCCAGCCCGGATTCCTCTGGTTTATATTTATTCTGGGAGGAATAGAAAATTCCTTTGTCCTCATTGTCCTGTGTTTCCACAAGAGTCACTGCACAGTGGCCGAAATTTACTTAGCAAACATGGCACTTGCTGACTTATTGTTAGTCTGTACTTTACCTTTCTGGGCCATTAATATTTCTAATAATTTTCAATGGCCTTTTGGCCTGTTCCTCTGTAAAGCTGTCAACATAATGAGTAACATGAACTTTTATTCTAGCATTTATTTCCTGACGCTAGTGAGCATCGACCGCTATCTGGCCTTGGTGAAAACTATGTCTCTTGGACGGATGCGACGAACTGCCTGTGCCAAATGGAATAGCTTTGTAGTCTGGACCTGTGCGTTGCTTATATGTTCACCTGCAATGGTGTTCCGGAATCTAAAGTATTACGAAGAATACAACATCACAGCCTGCGGTCTTGTTTACCCAGACAGCTACTGGGAGCCCATAAACAACTCGTTGCTGAATATTGTGGGCTTTGTGATCCCCCTCTGTGTAATTACCTGTTGCACCATGCAAATCATCAAGGCCTTACGAAGTAGTGAGCTACAAAAGCTGAAGTTAGTCCAGACGGAGAGGAAAGCCACCATGCTGGTCCTTGCCGTGCTCTTGCTGTTCATCGTTTGCTGGCTTCCATTCCAGATCAGCACGTTCATCGACACGATCTGTTACCTCGCACCCTCTTTCAAATGCCTGGAAGAAATCAATGACATACTGACCCAGGTAGCGACGTACTGTGCCTATAGTAACAGCTGCCTGAACCCAGTCCTGTATGTAATTGTCGGGAAGCACTTCCAGAAGAAGGCTGTGGAATTCTACAAGGACTTGTTCCCAAAGAGGTGCAGAAAATCACAGTCTGTGCAGATGGAAAACTCCCTGGACACTTTAAAAACTTCCATTTCAAGTGAATACACAAGGAAAAAGTCTGTTGTCCCTTTACCAAAATAGCACAATTTGTTCATTGCAGGAAAAAAGCTTTCTAACATAACAGTCTCCAATAATATCCGTCTGCTACTGGTCCACAGAATAAACGTGTGGTAGTATTTGTCATTTGTGTGAAACCACTGGTTTGATCTTAATGGAAACTCCTTACAGGGACCTGCTTCTAAAGTTATTGGACACTTGTCATGATTGAATCCTACTTTGTAGCATAGTTACGTTTTCATGGCTGAATAATATTTGATGCATGTATCATTTGAAATGTTTGCATTTCTAAGGTGTACATACATGTATATACATTTCTCTGAATAGACCCCCAGTATAAAATATGCTCTCTCTCTATATATATATATAGCCAGGATTGTGCAACTACTTATGGTACCCACACAGTTTATAAGACTAGATTTTTGATTGGAGTGGCTTGTATTTGAGTAAGTTCTGGTAAAGTAATCCTGTAGGACTATTATTCAAATAGATTTTTAGGCGTGGCCATCTTTTGGGCTTTTACTTTCTCTGTTCAGTCATCCAAAACTGCTCTGATTGTTTGATTGACAAGCTGTGCCTTTTTGCAACTGCTCTGACCCTACTAGTTACAGGTTTACATCAGCTTGTATGTATGGGAAATAGCTCAAAAAAGGTAAAGCAGTAGCAGAAAAAAGGCTGCAGCCAGCTGCATGAAGTTAGCTGAGTTTTCTGTGTAGCAGCAGATTCTTTCCCCCTTCCGCATCAGGGTAAAAGCATACACTTACTCCTTTTGGGTGAGTGAGTGTTCTTTATGTTCATACCTACACTTCAGCTCAGAGACTTAGGTTTTAATATTCACAAAGCATAATTAATATTTGTAATGCTATCTAATGGAAACGTAAAAGCTCAGCACAACTGGTATAATCTCACAAGTAGAAGAAACTGAGAAAATGAAAGAGGGCATCACCTAACTGCCTTAAAAACCCAGCTGAAGCTAACAGGAGTCTTGAAAGTTCAAAGTACTCCAGAATGGCCTTTTCAGACTCTAATAATACCTGCATTTTATTTGTAGAGTTAATCTGAGTGATTTTAATGCAAGATAGCTTTTCCCCAATTGGACTAGGTTTATCTAAGTTGAGTTTACATGGAAGATAAACTCACAGTGTACTGAATTGTCAGTATGCACTTTTACCTCTAGGAATCTCGATCGAAAACCGAGTTGGAGATGATCTAAAATCTTCTAAAAGTAACAGAGCCTTTGTTCCTTTCAAAGCGCTTACGGTTACAGCCTTAAAACCACCAAGGGTAATGGAGTTTGGTGACATAAGTGACATAAGTCAGACTGTTACTGCATGGTCTTTATTCATCAGAGCTTGAATGGAGCAATGAAGTTCCATTTAAGATGGGAAATTTGTATTAAACCTTCAAATAATTGCAATCCAAAATGCTCTAGAAATGTGCAAATGGAATGTAGACCACTGCAGATGATTTATGGACAATTTCCATAGGTTTTCTTTAATAATTCAGTATAATCCTATGTCATTAATACTTCTATTGTTCATTCTTTATATTGCTCAAGACGCTCTTGATGAAGTACTGCAAGGCTTTCTGTTGTCTCTGGGGTTATCTCCAGTGAACAGCATGCTGTTCATGCAACCATTAAGTAAAAGGGACCCATACGAAGTTCGTTCAGGCAATAGAAGAGATTTTTGAGTATTTGGTACTGAGAAGCGAAATATAAAAATGTTATTATATTAATATGACATTAATTTAAATCATGTAAATATATAGACATGTTATTTTGCTATGCAGAAAGCATGTACAACAGAAAATAAATTACTTAAAGAAATGAGATTTGCTGGCATTTTCTTCTCTAGCCTGTATAACGGAGACCTTATAGCGGCCTTCCAGTACCTGAAGGGGGCCTGTAAGAAAGCTGGGGAGGGGCTGTTTGCAAGGGCATGTAGCGATAGGACGAGGGGCAATGGTTTTAAACTAGAGCAGGGCAGGTTTAGGTTAGACATTAGGAAGAAGCTCTTTACAATGAGGGTGGTGAGACACTGGCCCAGGTTGCCCAAAGAGGTGGTGGAGGCCCCATCCCTGGAGACATTCAAGGCCAGGCTGGATGAGGCTCTGAGCAACCTGATCTAGTTGAAGATGTCCCTGCTTACTGCAGGGGGGTTGGACTAGATGGCCCTTAAAGGTCCCTTCCAACCCAACACATTCTATGATTCTATGATATCCTGTTACTCAGGAGTGACTTGTCAGAAATGCAACTGTTACAGGTGCTTTCTTTCAGTTCCTGTTGTACCTAAGGAAAGCGAGCTGAAACCACAGAATTTTAGCTATTTTCAAAGCTTTGGGTCAGCTTTCTTTTCAGGGCCCATTTCTGAGCGGTGCTGACCACCCTCAGTCCCTTTGGAATCCGAATTAAGACAGCTAAGGATGTGGAAATCTTTGCAGTAGCTTTTCTCTCTCTGCAGACCCCAGAATGCAGAGTGTCGGCTCACACCCTGTTTAACTCACATTCTTGCCCACTTCCCAGCACGATCACACATTGTGCAGTATCGGCGTGTACCATTTATGTGGGTACCAAAAAAACCCAAGAAATAATATCCAAGCTACATCTTACCTATTGGCAGCTCACAGTCCCACTCAGACGCTGGGCTCTGCCTTATTCTCGCAGAAGCTGGGCAAAACATGGGAAGGGTTCTTGGGAAAATGAGGGCAGATATAGCCCTGAGGATCTCAGAGATGGACATGACAAACTGTAATCACATCACTTTTCTATTCCTCTTTATCCTGTCCCCCTCCCTCAGCTGCTCCCATCTTCCCTCTTACCGGAAGCTGCCACCTCTTTTATTTAGACTTTATCCAGCAAACGTCTGACTCCGCATTCAGTCGGGTGGAGGTGGCTGGGGACCTTTGACCAGAGGAACAGCAAGGATATCAACAGCCAGTTGACATTTCTGGCCTGCAGGAGGTACACGCAGGGATAATTCTCACCTTTTCACTGTCTGGTTTTTCAGGTTGATTATTGGCTTCACCTGAAATGCCGAAGTAACGATCTTAACTGCTGTTAGCACAAAGAGCTGCTGGCTGTTTGTGGACAGCACAAGGTTGCTCTTTTTTAAGGTAGGGTTTCCGTGGAGAAGTCAGGATCTCGGTCCAGGTCTCGCAAACCCCCAAGCAGCACTTTAGCCACTCACTGAATCATCCTTTCACTTCTTTCTTCCATCAGCACATTGTGGGTTTCCAGCCTATAATGGCTCCTTCCATATTTTGCTTTTTCAGCCTCTGCAAGCTGTAGTTAGTAGGGCTTGATTATTACTGCACAGTGATGCTACCAGGATCATTTATTGGGAACTGTAAAGCACTGCACCGGGGTTTAAGCTCTCCTTAGCAACCACTGTCTATAGTATATGTGAAGAAATCCAACCAAGCTGAACAAAGAAAGAATTTTACATCACCAGATCACATCAAAAAGCTTTTCTCCTGTTCCAGAATAGATGAACAGCTATAGCAGATAACCATGTTGATTTGCAAACTGTTTCAAATACAGAAAATCAAACCGTTAAACCACACTGTCCCCAGAAGAGAATTTGTTCACATCATTAATGGCTCCAACTACATTAAAAGGAAGAGTTTTAATGGCTGGACTCTTGGTCCAAGAGCCAGAACTATGGAGACCTTCTGGATTTCTGCCATTTGTCTACCACATGGTGAGTACAATAATTGAGCAAACAGTCTTACCTTCTCCTTCATCAGCGTATTTGTTTAATGTTTCTGACCAGAGAGGCCTAGTTAGCATTTGTAAATCCCTATGCAGCTCTAGAGAATGTGTACTTTTTGCAGGTAAGTCAACACAGAGAGTGTGGCTGAAGATCATATAAGCTTAAAACATAAACTAACGTGCTGCAAATATCCTGAGTTGAAGGCACCAATACACAGATACATTTTAATTATGTGTACTCAGCAAAACCTTTCATCTGCTGACTCTAATACAGGTGTTTTTAAACTTAATCCTTCACTTTCCTTTAATTTGTGGTCCATAACATCTGTGCAAACTGTAAAATGTTACCAAATCATTATATGTTTTCTACAAGTTGAAACAAAGTCCCAAGTTGCAAAGAAATAATATGTTAAATCCCTTTTTTGTATAAAGTTACAGCTTCTTATGTGACTTGTTCTAAGTTATTTAGGAGTTGGAGCTACAGCAGCGCTTGTTCATTTCACTATTATTTCCATCAAATGTATAGACTCCCAATTCTGAATCTCTCTCCATTGCTGAAAAAAGTTCTAAAGATGGCAATGAAAAACAACAGAAAATAAGAAACTAGATTTACAAAGAGTTGGATTGGCAAACCAATATTTTGACCCCATTTTGAAGTGATGAGTTTCGTAAGACTATGTTATTTATCATTTAAATTTTAGACACAGCTGCTGCTTTCTATTCAGAGTCTGTAAGTAAATGTGGATGTTGGCGGCTCCTAGAGATTCATGTCCAAGCTAGAATGAATTCCAGACTTCTGTTTATTGCTCAAATGTTCTTCTTTATGGAAAAAATAACTTAAACACAGAAATTCACTAACGTAAGCAAAGAGGAAGTTCTTGAAAGTCCGTGACGGAGATCTCCTGTTGTATTGCACTTACCTTAATGAGTCAGCATGGGATGTGTTGTTTAGAGATTGGTCTCCTGTAGGCTATTAAGATTTTTTAGGTAACATGTAATTCAAAAAGTGTTGTGTTTCATGTCATCAAAATAAGTGTTTTGATCCAGATATTTAAAAAAAAAATATCTTTTTTGACAGAAGTGAAGCATATAGCTTCATTTGAGATGTATTTTTTTATACTGTTTCATTTATTTAGTAATGAAATGTTTAAATAGGATATTGTTTAAATAAAAGAAGTATTTAAACGTTTTAAATCTTCAAATTAAATGTTGGGTTCTTTAGAGTTTTCTCCAGTGTGACGGTGTTGACCAGAGCAATTTTTCATATTTGGTAATTTTACAAGTGCTTGCGTAACTGTAACTTAGTATCATTTTAATGAATAAAAAGTTAGAATAAAAGTATTTATCGTAGTGATAGGCAAGTTCCTAGTAAGCTATCATCGTGCAGCCTCTCATGCCTTTTCATTTTAACTCACTTATCAAACAAGAATGGACACAGTTGAATAAGAAGTCAGAGAGACGGTGCACGTGTTGGGTAGGTAGCCTATGGGAAAAATGTTTTGTATTAGTAAATAACGTTCCAGTTCCTGGGTAATTTCGCACTGTTTTGTAAAAAGACGTTGAAAAACACTCTATTTTTACACTAATATACTTAAAAGAGATTTGTATTTAAAATCTGAGATGCATCAGATACGACTTTTTTAAAATATTGTTAATTAAATAAATCAGATAAATAAATAAATATTGTTAATTAAGTAAATCAGAGGAGAATCAGAATGAAAAGGATAAAAATAATTGGTAAACAACCAGTCCCAGGCTACAAGGCCCCCGCGGGTAATCACATAAAAAGGCGATTATTTATGGGTGCAAGCCTCAGAAAATACTGCAGTCATCATGCGCTGCTGAGAAGTAATGTTCACAGAGACCCAGGCCCTGGACACCTACAGTGGGATGCAAAAGACATCGGTTTTCAAAAATGGTGGAAGGGTGACAGGGGGTTTAGTGTGTCCCAGCTTCAGCAGCCCGTCCCATACACCCGTTCTGCTTTAACCCCAGCTCCTTGGCATGGTCCTCACCGCGGCTGGCAGAGGAAGGAGCTCCCACCACAACAAAGATGTAGTTCAAAGTTTGGTTTTGTGTGCATTGGCGCTAAAAGGGCAGTTTAGAGATGTCGATAAACTTGTTATTGTTATGGACGTAGTTAATCACACAAAGGAACTTTTAATTGCCAAGGACCTGTACTTGAAAGCTTTAATTAGCGGTCACGGGAGGACAAGAGTCACGGCATATGGCTTATATGACTTCACAAGGAGAGCGGAGTATTTCACATGCCTTGAAAATTACTACACCCGACATTTGGAGAGGTAAAAAAAATAAATAAAAAAAAAAATCCCAGGGCTTTCTTCCAAAATGTAACATCACACATATCGTACATGGCCAACAAAACACTCAGGCAGCACTTGGTCACTCAGTCGAGCCTCAGGATGCATCTCTGCATTCTCTCAGTAACCTCTGCGCTGCTAGTTACCAACTGTTTCTGAATTTGAAACTTTGCCTAAATTGCAAGGAACGACAAGGAGTAGGTATGTCTATCTGTTTTTAATGTCTTATCTTTCTTAAAATGATTTCGCATGTATTTTTTATATAAAAAGAATAATCTTTTGTGTTCTCAGTTCTGATCCATGCAGTTTAGTAAGAGTTTCCCTTTCCTTTTCAGCATGAGACTAACTCTGAAGGTCAGGATTAGTTCTCTTTATGTGTAAGAATGTGATTCATTATATAAAATTTCTCTATAGCGGAACATGCTTAGCTGTTTGCAAAATTTTCTCTGGCAAAGTAATCTTTACTTTTAAGATTGTTCCCAAAGCTCAAGACGTATTTATTTAGTGTTTCCAGAATACATGATCCTAACCGGGTAATACATATTAATAGTAATAATGGTGATAGATTCATTGCACATGGAAATTAATCAGAAATGAGTTCAAAGTAGGAAAAATATGTCATTATTTTCATAAAAGATGACCAGAATGTGTTAAGTACATAAATGGAAAACCATTCATGTGGCTAATTGTCCATTAGCACTAAATACTTAAAAATACTTACAGAAGAAAATTGCTTTTGAAGAAGAAATGAAATTAAGCAACTGCAAATGAATTGCATTTGCTGTCAAGAAGACGTCTGGAGCTCTAAGTTTATAAAAGGCTTGTGGCTGGTGGTAGTGCTCGGACACTGGCTGGTAGACTCTGAAGGAATTTTCCCAATGACAAACTCTACAGAGACTTCATGTACTATCGCTACCCGAACAAGAAGTCAGATTTAGCTGCAGCTAAAATCTAAGTTGCAGTGGAAAGTAAATTTTCCTGAAGTTTTTAGTTTAGCCCATGATGAATGAATTAATGGCTCCAGCCCAGAGATCACATCCGAAGTCTGCAAAGTGACTGGCATACAAGAAATCATCAGAAAATGGGCAAGCAAGGAAAATAAGCACTTCTTTTTTCTCTCTCTGTTTAGTAAAAGTAATAATTCTATTTACAAAAGGAAATGTTTAATTGTTATCTTTCTTCTACGTTATTTTTGACATCTAATGTTACAGATTTTCTTCCATTACTCTCACTCCTCAGCCAGCCCCCTGCTATAAAACATTAGATTCCTGTTGTCTCACAAATAGCCTCTTGCTGTCTCACACACAGCCTCTTTCATGCCAATCAGCCATTTATTTACGCTATGTATCTTCTCTGCAGTCTTAGATCCTCTCAAGTTATCTTAGTTTGCACGAGACTGTCAGTGAACTAGATGAAATTCAGACTGTTGTGAGGGAAGGTGTTCAAAGCCAGAGCTGCGTCATTTGGAGTTGTAGCCCAGCTCCCTGACAAGACTGCCAGCTGGAGTGACTTTATGAGCTCAGATAAGACTTTGCTGCTCACTTAGTTTTGCAGTGACGAAAAACATTCTGTGCCTTAGCTACCAAATTCTGTGGTGTGGAATATTAGTACTTAACTAATTCCTAGAGGCATCACAGAGGTAAGTGTTGCGAGCTGCTCAGATACAGACATCTCTAAAGGCTGTACCTGTATGTAAAAGAGATGAACGATGGCCCTAAATGCTCTCTTCAGAAACTCCATCCTTAGCTATCTCCTTGGTGCAAAAATACAGAAGCTGAGAGAGCAGAGTTAAATAGCTGTAGCAGAAAGTTAACCGTCAGGATGACTGATTGCAAAATATTGATTTTTTTTTTTTAAATGCATTCTTTTTTATGATTGGCACGCTCCACTTGGATATGAAATACTGAAATGTTAGCTGTCACCACAGGCTCAGTAACGTCTTGCCTACCACAATGATTTTGAGACTGAACGCCTGTAAAAAACAAGACCCAGGCGCTATGGTTGACCATGACAACACCAGGAGAATAAAGTCACCGCAGGAGGCAGCTCTGGCAACCCAGTGGATTTTCACGGGACAATAACATTCTACCCATATTCTCATTCCTGCCCAATCTCTCACAGAGTTACCAGAGAGAAATAAAGGTATTGCCAATGCTATAAAAGCATAAATGCTTTGGAGGCTGGGGTTCCCTCTCTCCAGCTGAACCCAAATGAGATATTTGGACTGGAGAAGAGCGCTGTGAACTTGGAGCTGCAGAGGCCTTCCCTCCAGGCAAGGTTTTGAGCACAGCATTTTGGAGGAGTCAGTACTTTATTAGTACAACTGCTGACATTTGAGGGCAATAAGCTGTCTAATCTAACAGTAATTTTGAACCCAAAGTTCAGAAGGGGAGGAACTGAGAGGGAACAAAAGAATGCAAAGTTAAGCAAACAACGGATGGACTCGGAGAGTGAGTAGCATTCCCAGTTCTGGGAAACAGGCATCATCCTGCTAAAGTTATACATAGCATGGAAAATAAGAGTAAAAGAAAGGGCAGGGGAGGCTGCAAACTGGCTTTGGGTCACCAGCGTGACTCCTGCTGCTCTCAGGGAGCTGACAGTTGGCCATATCTGTTTCTGTCATCAGTCTGGAGGAGACATACAGGACTACTTACACTAAATTGGCACTTTCCTTCCTCTGTGCCACTTTAAACTATGGCAACAAAGAGAGGAAATTTCATAGGATGTGGAGGAAGTTCCATCCTTGCCAATACTGGGGACTTTTCACCATTGCACATATGAAACATGGATTGATCTATCCTATAATAATCAGTGAGCACTAACAAACAAATTCCAGCAGTTAAATGTTTGTTACACCACTGATGGGAGACAACTTTTGGAATTTTACGCTTCTTTTTTGCAGGCCCTTTGTCTCATTTCAAAGACATCTGCCGTTCACTGCAGAATTTAAAAAAAAAACCAACACAAAACCATGACTGAAATTCCTCTACTGAATGTTTCCTCCTCAAACCAGAGTGAAAACGAGAGCAACTCAACTGTTTGCCCAGACTTGAATGACTGGTGGGAAATTGTGTACTATATAGTGCCCAAGTATATAGATACCGTCTGCGTTATTGGAATGCTTGGAAATGTCTTTGTTCTCTTCACTTACACACTGCACAAGAGCCCCCTGAAGATAGCCGAAATCTACCTTATGAACCTAGCTGTTGCTGATCTTATCTTCCTCACCTGCCTCCCTTTCTGGGCAGAGAACATCAGGAATGAATTTAACTGGCCGTTTGGCAGTTTCCTTTGTCGCAGCACCAGCGCATCCATCAGCCTAAACATGTACACCAGCATCTACCTGCTGGTGGCCGTCAGCGTGGATCGCTACTTGACTTTTGTCCACACCTTGAACCACAGAGGGATACGGAGCAAAACGGTGGCCAAAGGGATCTGCTTGCTCACCTGGTTCATCGGTATCCTTCACAGCATCCCAATCTTTACGTTCCGGACTGTGAAACACTTTCCCCTGTGGAATATTTCAGCGTGCGCTTTAGAGTTCCCCACCCCATCGTGGGCAACAGCCGAAAGGCTGGTATTCAACACGGTGGGGTTTGCGTTGCCATCGGCAGCAATCATCTTCCTGAATTTGTCCACCATTCGCTCCCTACAAAAAAACGCAAGAGAACGAAGAGCACTCAGAACAAAGAGCCGCAAGGAGCGCAAAGGCACGAAGGCTACCAGGTTGATCTTCGCGGTGGTACTGATGTTTCTTTTGTGCTGGACTCCTTACCAGTTTTTTGTGTTCCTCAATATATTATACCAGACAGAAGTGATCAAAGGCTGCTTCTGGGGGGAACTGGTCAACTTTGGTGAGCAGTTTTGTTATACCCTGGCTACCACCAACAGTTGCATTAACCCTGTGATTTATGTCATTGTTGGGAAATACTTCAGGCAAAAGGCTTTAGAAGTTTTTTCACAGTTTATTCCCTGTGGATTTCCCTTGAGCTGGGTATCATTCAAAGAAAAATCTTCATATTTCAACAGGTTTCCAGTCAGGAGTAGTTTAACCTAATGGTTCTTGGTTCCATCTTCATTTTGATATCACAACTTATTTCAAATGGCATTAAAAATGAATATGAATTGCACTGATATGGCACTCACAGACTAAGCTAATTATTTATTAAAGTAAATTAGTTGACTGCTTATTTGTCCTCAGGTTTGCTTTTCTTTTTTTGTGTTACCCACCCAAATGCATGACACGCGATACCAGAATGTTATGCCAAATGCTCTAACCTGTCTTCTCAATTGTCAGTGACTTGAAAGAAAAACTCTTTGACCAGATATCAGAAGTCGGGTTTCTTTACAGAAAGCCATAAGCTGGCTGAAGATGTTACTGCATTGTGTCTGTGATGACAACTACAATACCACCAGTAACAGTATACATAACATTATAACGGGAATTACAGAGCAAATACGAGCTTAATCTTCAGCTGATAGCTGCATTTGAGCAATTATTGAACAGCTCTGGTTGTTTTTAACAATATTTTAAGTGGTTTGCACTTTACTCATCAAGTATGTAATTTTTTTTACTTTTTATATCTGAAAATATCAGATATATATCCATTTTTACTGTATTATTTTGGGATATCTTGTATCTGAGGCAAATCCTCAGATACATATTTATATTTTTAGAAATCAAAATTAATAAACTGCATAATATTCCATTTTACACCATAGTCTTGTTCTTTCCTGCATTTGTTTTGCGTTTTGTCCCTTCCCCTGTTCCTTTGGGGAAGAGTAAATATATAGTTCGGTGGTTAAAAATCCTTGCTGCTACCAGAATGTAAACTCTGGTGGTAGTAGCAGTAGTAATAATAATGATATAACAATAATACACTGGACAGGGGGTAAGAAGAAGGAAACTTCTTTTCCATCACAGCTGCAATTGCACAATAGACTTAAGACAACTGAGGTATCTGTTCCCATCATTATGAAAGCACGTGTACCTACAAGACAACGGAAGAAGACAGGAGATACAGTGCAGCCTGTTCAGCCAGAAAGATATTGAGTGCAGAAAGGGGCATACAAGCACATCATTTGTATAACAGTTTTATTTAATTAGTTATTAGAAAGCCTGTTCGGTCTTGTACTCACGGTAACAGTGCTGCATTTTCCCCAGTCCTTTTTCGTGTGGCCATTTTAAACATGGAATTCATCTCCCATCTAGAAATCCGCCTGTTCAACTTCATGGCAATGAGGTTAGTGTTCATTTTTAATGATTTCCCCAAACTTTATGAATCTGAACAGTGCAAGCCTTTTGAAGAGTTAAAAGTCTGTCCTCCTGCAACGATGGTTTCGGAATTAAGGGTGGATTAAGGGATCAGGGAGGAAGAATCACTCACAGCTTTTCACTCTTTCTGTGACAGGCTTTTTTTAAATAAATGTCAGGGTTAGACATTAGCGGTAACGACAGCATGTGAAGTCCATTGAGCCATCTGAGATCAAAAATTTAAGTCCGGTCTGTTGTAAACTGTTGCACACCTCATTTACTTAATGCGTCCCCAGCTGAATCCCTAATTCAAAAAACTTCCAAGCTGTGGTATTTTCTGGAGGGAAAAAAACAAAAAAGGAAGGAAAAAAAAAAGCTGAAATAATTTTAAAAAGTATATAAACAGAAGTGCCATTTTCCCACTATGCATTGGGACCTTAAAAGGGAAAAATATCTTGTCCTGTCTGACTAATGCTCGTCCTTGCTATGCAAAGTACACAAATAAAAGGAAAAGCACTTTTTTAGCACTGTGGCATACTTAGGGTATGAGCTAATAGGTTGAAAATCGGTCTGAAATCAATGGAAAGCCTCCCATTTATCCCATTTACTTCAATGGGCAAGTGACACGGACTTGCATGAAAGTGCTGCTTCTATTTTACATGTGCACAACTGTCAGGAAAAGCATCCGTAGTTCAAATACTGCTTTAATCCACTTTACAGCAAATCAATGGATTTACTCTCCAATATGAATGCACATAAATGCAAGTAATTTCTATTTATGAAGTAAAAATTGATCAACTTCTCTCATTACTGATTGTGAGAGCTGTATTAATATAGAAAAATACGAAAAGTAATGGCAATTTATTCCACAGCAAATGCAGAATTCTCTGTTTAACCAGAAATAATCCACTGCCCAGACAGAGGGTGCAGAGTGAGAGGCTAACAGCAGTTCAGCAGGAAATGATCCATGGATTAGAAATTGAAGATGACCCAGGAGCGCCACGCTGTTTCCGCCTTGAAGCTGTATATGACAGCAGGTAATGAACTGAAATTGTAGCAAGGGAGGCTCAGGATAAGCATTAACAAAAAGCTTCTCCTGGAAAAGCTAGTGGTAGGCTGCCTTGGAAAGAATCCGGCACCGCAGCAACGGAAGCCTCCGAGACCGCTTTGGACAGGAATTGCTGGGGATGGTGTGAGCGTAGTTGGTTCTGCACCAGCACGGAGGGGTGGGATTTTTAGTGACGTGCATCCCTCCACTGACCCTTTCTTTCTCTTGCGGTCAATAAATCAAGTTCCTGTGTTCGCACTTTCAGGGCTTTTCACCTATCACCTTCCAATCAATACCGAAACGTCAGCTCTGACCATCAGTCACCACTGCCAGACTCCACTGCCCGTGGGCTGTTCTTCCACATACGCACCCTTTTTACTTTCTCTCAAGTTATTCCTCACGCTCACAATAAACATTGTCAAGTGTTGATCATTAAAACACTTCTGTCCTGTGCAGGCAAGATCCCAGCACCCTAAAAGCTTGCAAGTGTATTTATTCTCCTCATCGATCTACATTGATTTAGTATATTTTACGTTCTAATCACAACTTCTCTAAGGGCAATGAGTATCTTTTTGTTATCTGTTCGGACCATGCTTAATGCCCAGCTTAGTCTCACTTTACAACATGGCCCTGCGAGCACTCAAGTGGCATTTAGGATTCACAGAAACCCATCTCAAGGAATAATACAGCCTGGACTTGCATTTGCAGAATCAAAACGTTCTGACAAGTTGTTTCAATTTTACATACTTTAACTGTAAATGTAGACAGTTCTCATAACAGATTCTCTCTTCAATAACAAAACAAACAAAAAAAACCCAAAACAACCCCAACCAACTCCAAACTGCCAAAAAACCCAAGCCAAAGCCAGCTGATCCATTTCTAAAACTGAAGCTAGAAAAAAATACATTGATCACTAAAAATAAAGACAGAAGTCTTTTCAGAGATCTATAGCCACCTGGGCTTCTAGCCTGCGAGGAGTCATTCTTCCTGGGGAGAGAGCTGTTTGTCATCCCTGTGAAAATCGTACTAAATCAAATAGAAATGTTGATGGGAGAAGCAGTCTGCATGCGGTACGGACATGCTGGAGCAGCCAGATCCCGTTCAGATGGAGATGCTCGAACTCTCCGCAGTTTCCTGCGACAGGGTTTTGCAAAAGACCTGGTCAGCAGAGCTGCAGGACCCGCTTCCCTGCCTGTGGGTGGCTGTGGGCCAAGGGCGGTGGATGTCAAGGAAGCTGCTTGCCCGTGGTCCTGGTAAGCTTGGCGCAGCAGGGAAGGAGCAAGAGGCAAAAGCTGTGCCAGACCGCAGGATCAGAACCAGACTGGGCAAACGGGGCTGTGGTTGATAGTGAGCAGAGAAATATCTCACTGGAGACTGGGAGCTGAGAAACAAAAAGACTGAGGGGAGAGAAGAAGGCAACCACCCTTGGTCCCTTCCAACTCTAACCATCCTATGATTCTACCAGTGTCTCTGCCAGCCACTTCCAATGCAGGAGTGTGTGGAGGAGCAGGGAGGTCACATTGACCAAAAGGAAGCATTGAGGGAGGAGAGGTGACAGGGACTGGCTTTACCAGGAGACGCAGCAGGAACCAGTGTGCTTGTGAAGGGGAAATGGCTCTGACAAGGAGCTGGGAAAGAGCTGGGACCTGCTGGGCAAAGAGGCCAGAGCAAAGTGTAAAAAGGGGAAAAGGAGGCAGATGCCTCAGGATGGGACTTGGGATATGTTGTTCTCTTAAAAAAAAAAAAAAAAAAAAAAAAGCCTGTCAAAATTAAAAATTTGAGTTTACCAAATCAAGCATTCAAGGGCCGGGAAATGTTTAACCTAAGACTCTCTCTGGAAACTCAGTTTGACCTCCCTCAGTGTATGAGTTATAATACAGACTTATATGACTAAGCTTTGAATTTCCAACATTGCAACTTAACCGCTTCTGATTTAGCTTTGTGTCACTCCGCCTTATGTGGGAGAGAAACACACTTACATAAACCAAACAGTACCCTCAAGAAACTAAATCATCCGTCCTGCATATTAAATAGAAACAACAATATTGATAATACACATCCTGCCTTGAATTTTTTTTACAGAAAGAAATCTTTGAAACAACATATACTTAAAGCAAAAAATTTGCTGTGAGATTATGTAGAAACAAATAAGTCTAATAATCATATGTAATCATAACTGAAAAGATTAGAAGAAATTCTGAAATAAGAGCAATTAGGAAGAAGGTTTCATCAGCACAAACATAGGTAGGAACACCCCCCTTCCCTTGTAGCACAGTAGGACGCCCGACAAACAGTAGACACCAGCCTTGGTCACTGGGAAGGAGGCGTCAAAACAACTTCATCACAGAAGAGCAAGGCAGGGCTTTGAGTCCATCATGAGGGCAGGAGGAGGGCAGAACTGGGGATTCAAAAAAAATCCTACTCTGTCAGCCCAAGGCACTTAGAGAATAGCTGGGAACATAGATCTCCTGGGCTGGACCATGCAAGAGCAGTTCTGGTTTTTTTTCTAAGGGAATCTGAAGCTTGAAGGCAAAACAAGCCCATCTGAAGAGCATGCCAGCTTATCTTAGTTACTCTGGTGTTTTATCTGTTTTTTCCTTTGAGTTTTGAGTAGCTGCTCTTCATTGCCAAACCTGTTATTTCACACGTGACTGAGAGCAAAATCCTAAGTATCTTTCCCAGCCTACCAGGCTAGATGAAGGACCCGCCTCCTCTTTCCCTAGCCCCAAACAATACAGAGCCCTTGCAACTAGTATGTTTCTCCCTGGTGGACAACGGCCATGGACCCATTTAGTCAAAGGTGTCATGCCCTACTTTAGTCCTTTCCAGATCACACTGCATTGCAAATACCCATCACACTGAGCAAGAGAAAATGTTAGCAAAGTTCTGCTCCAAAGGAGGAGTGAACATCTTCTCCTTTCTTACCTTGTTTGTTGCTGTTGCAAAAAAAGGGACAGTCTTGCTGGATGAGTTCAGTCTGCAGGTGCTGACAAAGTACCAGGATTTAACCCATCCTGGAGTTTCACCTTGGTTATTAAGCATGGCTTGAACAGATCCACCTGCATCTCAGGGTCACTCCATGGGCAGTAATGCATCATACTACCTCGTGTGAATGGTAAGAGGGGAAAAGCCTGCTTTAGCACTCTGCTCCTCAGTTGCTGGCAGGAGGACCTTGTCCACACAACCTACTTTGGCCATACTTTGAAGGTGCCAGAGCACTGGCACAGGCTGCCCAGAGAGGTTGTGGAATCTCCTTCTCTGGAGATATTCAAAACCTGCCTGGATGCGTTCCTGTGCAGCCTGCTCTGAGTGACCCTGCTCTGGCAATGGGGGTTGGACTAGATGATCTCCAGAGGTCCCTTCCAACCACTACCATTCTGTGATTCTGCTGTTGCCACAAATACAATAATTCTCTTGTGCCATCAAGCAGTGGTCATGGGGGGCTATTAAATGACATAACACAGGAAAAAGGGAACAATGAATCCAAAACTTTGTACTTTTAAAGCCTATGTGTGGCTGGTTGCAGTGCATTCTACAGGAAAAAGCAATTACTTAGGAAGTAATTGCTCAAGAAAACCCTCTTCTGCCATCATGGTCTTGTGCGCTGCAGATTTGTTCCAGCAAAATCTTCGCTGGCTGCTAGTGATATTTTCTTTCAGGAGCTCAGGTGTATTCTCCATCATCACTCTAACCTACAGCTACAGCTGGGAGAGATGTTCTCCTCTGGGAAGTAATTCACACACAGAGGAGTTCACATTTGGTTTCACGCATTGCTATTTATCTACTTCAGTTCCTGCACAGCAAATCCCCAGCCACACATTAGGAATGAAACCAGCCACCACCATTTCCCACAGGAAGAGATGGAGTAAGTCTCGCTTCCATCACGCAAGACTAACTCAACAGGTAAACTGCAAAGTCCAAATCCAGAAAAAAACTTTTTGAATTGTCCCAGTGTCTTTCTGATGGATGGACAAATGTACCTTTCAGGTAGCTATGAAGTGAGAAATCCTCGGCATTCAGCACTGGGAGGAGGACAAATAGAAATATTGAATCCGCAGCCTCAAGTACTCCTTATCTGAGTGACAGAACTGTTCTACGAATAACAAGTTAAAGGCCAAAATCTCAACTCATATACATCAGAGTAAATTGGTGTAGGTTCACTAATTTCAATTTGTACCAGCCAAAGGGCTAGTCCTGAACAGAGATAGTGACTTTGAGTGCCTATCATTACACCCTTTTAAAGTTACTATAATTTTTTCAAAATCAAAAGAATTACATGTGTAAAGCCAGCATAATAAGCAAGAGTCTCTGTCTCTCTATTTTTTTCCCTGCTATGTTTTCAGCTACAAAGCTTCTGATAAAAATCTCTTTCACGTGAGAAAACTGCTGGGGCGCACTGTAGAAGTTGTTGGGGTGGTGGGGACTTGCCCTTTTGCAGGACAAATATTGAAGAGACAGAACCTGAGATCAGCCTCTAACTATAAAGCGAGACACTCATTAAGCTAAGTTTTGAAACAGCTAGGTAAATTGCAAAAGAAAGACAGGACTTGATACCAAATTTGATAAATGGAAAAGCAGCTAGGACATTTTCAAGAAGGACAAAAACAAGAAAATGTAAAGATCGGGCTGCCTATTCCACAAAACTTCAGTCAGTCTCTCAAGAACCACAAGAAGCACTGAGCCTCTGAGTGAGGCCTCTTGCCAACGTTGCTTAACTCTTATCTGCTGGTTGCGTGCCAGCCTCCTGGCGTGGATGCCAGTAATTCATAATGCAAATCACACACGGCAAGAACATAAAATCTCTCTGACGTGGAAAGTGGTAGTCAGACAATGGGTGACGATATGTCTGATGGGAATTAACACCCTGCAAATATCCTTATGTTTTAGGCATTGTTGCAGATAAATAGTAATCTACTGGAATAGCCAAAATGATTCGTGAGAAGATGTTGTGATGTTTAGCACAGTTTTGTCTCCTTCTGTCTTGCCTCAGATATTTGGATGTGAAGGGCAGCAAAGCTAAATACAGAGGTCTGCAACTGTAAGAAAATTGCTTTGTTTAGTGTCATCAAATATATAACCAGATAAACTTTCTTCTTCCCAGGGTATGGGAGAAAAAGAATACTCTACTTTGTCTGGCACCTACTTCAGAGCTGTTAAATAATAACCCATCACTATCAGGCTGCCATGGTAAAGATTATCATTGCCCTGTTAACAGAAGAGGGAATTAATGATGGCAGAAGACTAACGCAAAAAACTGAACTGCAGGTATATGGGAACATAAGGATGTTCCCTTCCCTGGAAGTGTTCAAGACCAGCCTGGATGGGGCTTTGAGCAGCCTGGTCTAGTGGGAGGTGTCCCTGCCCGTGGCAGGGAGTTGGAACTGGATGATCTTTAAGGTCCCTTCCAACCTAAACTGTTCTATGATGTGTAGAGTGTCATCTGTTGATGATATCAAAATCCCTACAGCCAGCTCTGGGGCAATCTTCATGACTTAATAATGAAGGAGAGGGAGAATTAAATTCCAGCTAGTGGGAAAATACCTACCAGAAGCAAGTTCCAGAAAAGAAAAAGTCTTCCTTTCATCAAAGGACTTTTATGTGTGCATACTACTGAACCTTCACACATCCTAAACTTCAAGGCAATTCTTTGCTATTGTCACTGCAGACCAAGAGTAACATTCAGGTGCTCAGTGATGCGTTAGACACACACTTTCCTTACACACATGGTCTTGTTCACACCAAGACTTAGTAGCTTGTCCTCGGCCTACCCAATACATGCACTTGAGTAGCCCAAGGGGAAAGGATAGTGGTCCAGCTACCAATTGCACAACCAGTATCTCAACTCCCTGAAAACACAGACCACCAGCTCTGATCCCGGCTATACGTACTTGTCGCTTTGGCCTTCTGCAGCAGCTGCATTAGCACCACTCGGTTGACCATGAAGGCTTGTTTTCAACAGTATGTTTGCAGTCAAAGGTATTCTGATGACTAAGGCACAAGTGTGGAGTTTTTTGGGGCACAGCTTCAGTTCTCACCTCTGCTATGGCCTTGTTTTGTTTTGTTTTGTTTTTAATCTTGGAGAAATCCTTAATTTCCACAATTAGTTCTAAAATAATCTTGCTAAACTGGACATCTGATTGCTCTGGTTTCCAGAGGCCCCTCAGGACCAGCACCTCTCAGGTGCCAATAACTCGCCTTACCTGCTGAAGGTGTGCTGCATTCGTGCTGCTTAGAAACCCCATTTGGCCTGAGGCTCAGTGGTGGCAGAAGGACTCCAAGGAGCCTGAGAGAAACAGCATCAGGCAGAAAAGGGAGCCAAGCCCTCGCTGTGGGAGCAGATGTGGTAGCTTGACAGCTGGGGATCTAATTGCAGCCTTGTAGCCTGCTGTAAACTCTACATGCAGCCTGGGTTTGCCCCTAAAGGTACCAACAGTCACCTCAGAGGTGACCCCGAGACCAAACAGTACCATCACAGCAGTTTTGAGGCTGCTGTGATCAACGCTGTTCATAGCAGGGTCACCACCACCGATATATTTCAGATCTCCATCAATAGAATGAGGCTTACAAGTTTCACAGGTGTGTTGTGACACCTAAAAATAAGATGGGCATATGATATTTGGATACCATAATAACAGATACTATTAAGTACTTCATCTAGAGTGTAACAGTCAAAACCCCACCTACTGTCTGCGGGTATATAGCACTTACTTTAACTGTGTAGCTCTTGCACAAAGCTTCCCCACAATCCGTATCTTGCTGGTTGTTGCATCCTCAGATGTCTTCCTCCCCACGTGCTGGATGCAGAGCATTTAAAGGTTTGTATTTACTACTGAAATGTTAGCCAAGTCAAAGAAGCATTCATATGTTTTACTGTGAAAACAACCATGTACTGGTAAGAGTGGGACAAAAAACCTAGCTATTTTAGAATTAAAGTTATATCTCATCCTTCGTGTTATGGCAAAAATAAAATATCCTTCAAGTATGTTGCACGTTATCAAAAATAATAGTAAGTCCACTAAAGAGCACATGATGTCCCTGAGAAACTACACAAAAGTACCACTGATTGATGTCCTTAAAAGGGGTAGTCTGCGGCACAAGCATGTAAACCAAGGGCACGGTTTTAGTAGAATAAAATTAGATGTGTGATATTAGACCTGCATTGTTCTTCCTGCTCTGCCCCGTTTCACTTCCAGGCATTCACACAACCCATCCTGTTTATTCAGATGAGCTGTGAAGGGTCTGGAAGAGTTATTCTGGGATACTGTCCCAGACATTTGGGATACTGATGTGAAACGCAACTCCCTTCACACATTAAATTTTTTTGTCTGCTCTTTTTTCAAATTCTAGCTGCTCAGATTAGGATTAGTGGAGTTATCTTGTGCCCTGATTTTCATTAAACGCTTCCTTTTCCAGTTCAATGTATTATTTTCTGATGCATCAGACAATACTCTATCCAGTCATGTTGTGGTAGATGGGTCTGAAGTCCCTGGTCACCAGTGGAGGTAGCCTGCAGCAGTAGATAATGGCAGATGGTGGCCTTCAGCCTCTCTCCTACCCCATCATCGGGAGCACCAGGCACAGCACTTGCTGGCCCGGGGCAGGGGAGCCCCTGCAACTCTGCAGGCTAATGGCAGAGACCTGGGAGACAGGAGCCAACAGTACAAGACAAATGTGAGGAATAGTCAAGCCATCTTCTTCTTAGGTAACACCAGCAGTTTCTTCCTAGATGCTCAAAATGCCTTCTTTTTGTCTCACAAGCCAATTGGGAAATACCTTTCTTTGCCCAAGGTTATTGCTATATGAAGTGACATTTTCTGTACATCTTTCGGGAGCAAAACAAGCCAGGAAGACACATTCAGTTCCCTGGACTCACTCCCTGTGGTGTGAGGAGAAAGACCGAGCAGCTCTGATGCTATTAGTCCCACTTAGAGTAAGGCTAATAACACTTACTAAGCATTAACGATAAACTCATTCCATAACACTATGTTACAGGAAAAATATAATCTATTTTGAGAAATGTGAGTGTATATTATTAGAAGCCGTCAGCAAAAAAAAAAAGTTCCTCTTAGACAAAGAGCAATAGAAATATGAAATGTGTTAGTCATTCTAATTGAAAACGGGTCTGTACTCATGAAAAAATTCTGGTGTGACAATGTTAGAATATAGACACGGTTTCACAGAATCATCATTTCTTACTGTCTTCTGCTGTAAATTACTACTGAGTTACATGCCATACCTTAATAATGCACACTATAAAGAGTCACGTAATTGCTTTCCTTTTCCTAGACATTCTCTTATTTCTAGAATTTTAAGTATTATTAATGCAAAAAGTTATTTCTGAGAGATAGTTTTTACTATTCAGCTTATCCAAGTTCACTTCTAGACTTCCTTAGGTGATAGAAAAAGCTACGGCATGAGAAAGACTTCTCTGGCACAGCAAGGAAATTAGACAACCAGCTACATCTGAAAACAAAGCAGCAGTAAAGATACAGAACATACAAACGAAGTTCTCTATCATATGCTGCTACCACACGTGTGATCCGAAAGTTGTGTATCTTATAAGTAAAGCACTTAAAAGGTCGTATGTGGTAATGGCAACAAAGGTGAAGGACAGCAAAACAGTTCAATGTTCGGGAAATGACGTGTGTGTCTTGGCAGGGAAGGTGAAATGAGTCATGGCTCAGCTGTGAGACCATTCAGGGGCTGGTGGTGGTGGGCAGGTCACTCCTGGGCTGCTCCATCTGACGTTGGGTCAACGGCTGTGTCTTCTGGCTGAAAGCAGCTGAAGAAGTAAAGAGCAAGAGTCAGAAAGCTAGAGGAGCTACCCTCTCTTGTCGGTCTGGCCGCTGAGAGAGGCAGCGGGGAAAAAGACCGTGTGGCTATAATTAGCGAGAGTCATATAATCAGAAATTATCCTCACATCACAAACCCATCCATGAAGGGAGGTAAATGAAGGTAGGGCAGACAGTGGAGGTTGGTGCATTTGCTTGCTTTCTGACATCTGACTTTTCAGCGCTATTTGCATTATTTTGCTATAAATACTTTCCGTATATATGTATACATATGGAACTAAGACTACAATACCTTTTAGTGTTTAATAATCCATTTCTTCTTCTAAAGGAAAACAGGGAGAAGCTGCAGTGCTCTGCAAGACAAATATTCTCCAATTCATGAGGTCTGAAAAACATCAAAGTACTGTTTGCAGTATTCTTGGGCATTAACTCTCCCTTCCTCCACACACACATTACAACAAATACACTAAATTTCTCTTCCAGCATATTTGTTTGCAGTAACTTCTAACATAACTGACTGCAATTACTGTCTGATACTGAGTTAGAGCAAGATAGATGGGTTTGCTGAGAGTTGGTGAACTGTTTCTAGACAGGCATTTTATTTAAAAAATACAGCCACTTTTTTTTTTTTCCCTTCACCAAAAATCGGCAGAATTAATGTGCTTTATGTGTTTTAAATGCTCATTATTTGGTATTGTTCAGCAGAGGGTATATATTTCGGCATACTAAAGGATGGTTAACCCTTTAATCTTGCTGCGGCAGTTTCCGCTGCTGATTTTCGGTGTGGACAGCTATCCAAGATGCCTACTTTCATTTATCCTCCATCACCCAGGAAAATTCTGGACCCACTAAGAAGAGCTTCACACATTCTCTTGACAGGAGCACCCTCCCAGAGGAGTAACCAGGTCACTTCTTTCAAACCCGCTTGCAAACAAAGTTTTGCTGCCAGAAATAGAGCAGGTAGGTTTAGATTAGACATTAGGAAGAAGTTCTGTACAATGAGGGTGGCGAGACACTGGAACAGGTTGCCCAGAGAGGTGGTGGAGGCCCCATCCCTGGAGATATTCAAGGCCAGGCTGGATGAGGCTCTGAGCAAGCTGATCTAGTTGAAGATGTCCCTGCTGACTGCAGGGGCGTTGGACTAGATGGCCTTTAAAGGTCCCTTCCAACCCAACATGTTCTATGATTCTATGAAACGTTGGGGGATGGGGGGAGGAATACGGGAAAGGAAAGGTGGCTACTCTGCATTGCTGAAGACTCGGCTTTTTGCCGGATGAGTAGCAGCCCCTGCCACTGCTCTGCCTCTGTGGTTCAGACGGACGCTTCTGCTGGAACCTGGCCAGGTTTCTTCTGCTTGACCTTGCTGAAGGAACTTCTCTACCCCTGCTGGGTCTACAGACATGGAAATGAATTCAGAGTTTCACCCTGTTTTTGCAGCAGCACTTACCAAGCTGGAGGAGGAGATCTTCGCAACAGACTAGTAAAAAAAGTGGCGAGCTGCACATCCAGCGCTGTGTTGTATCCCAAAGGAACTTCAGCGTAGTTTTACCAGCAGCTGCTACTCTGAGCTGCTAAAAAATTGACATTGATTAGGGGCTTTTGTTGAAATGCATCTCTCTCCAGCCTCAAGGAACAGCCACGTCTCATATTCTGCTTGCTGCTATGTGCAGCTTGCAGCGCTGTTTGCCAAGCGTGTCTCAGAAAGACTAATGATGTTTACAGTGCTTCATACACATTTGGACACCATATTTTCGTTATAATCACATCTAGAATTCAGACCACCCCATGAGATGGCCTCCTCTGGGCAGAAAAAGCAATATCGACTAGTGAAAATGACTGCTAAAGGAATACAGAGCTTCACGAATGGCTAATTTCTCTACACCTTTTAAAATTGCAGTTGTAATTTACACAATTGCAATTTATAATATATATATATACATATAAAAGAATTTCAAAACATATCACAGCAGGTCTCTTGTGATGGAGCCTGGACTGTCGCGGCAGAACTCCGTGCGAGGAGCATTGATTCATATCAATTTTTGACCTACGTGAACTGACAAGCTAGAGACATACTGTGTGCATAGCCGCTGCGTGCGTGCTCTTAGTGGGGAGGCCATGGGAGCCGTACCATGCCTCTCCATCCTGCCCAGTGCAGCCTGTGTTCACTGAATTAAAGGGCACAGCAATACTGACACAGCCTCCTTGTCCAACCCCAATTCTTTCACACACCTTCATCTAAATGACAATACACACGGGCTGTCACAGCAGCCACGCTGCCACCTTAGGTTAGACGCTGCTAGCATAACACACGACAATGCCACAGGGCAAGGCAGGTCCCCAGCAACATATGCACTAATGAAACCATCACCAGAACTGCCTGTCTCAGCAGCAAAACCACCAACGGATTATAAACGGAACATACCGCTAGAGTTAATGCACCTGAAAGAAAAATGAAGGGAAATTGCACTTAAGCAGCAAAATGGAGGGACCAGAAATGGGATTCAGTAATGGTCAGATGAAGCTGAAACTCCCTGACCCATTCCAACCATTAAACTGCTCTGCTCTCCTGGATGACCTGTATCAGGGAAAAACACTGAAGCGTCAGACAGCTCCCAACGTGACCTGCTTCGTGAGACGGTCCTTGTCAGAGAGGTCAACCGACCCGCTTGCTCACCCATCTCCCGTTTGGTTTGAAGGAGGATCGAAGGGCAAGACAAAGAAGTTTTTCTGAAAGGTGAAAGTTAAAGTATAGAGGCAATTGTTGGGGTGGGTATAAGCGTATCGGGGAAGTACGGCATTCATCTTTTTCTTTAAGAATAGATGAAAGCTCTTTCTCCTCCTTTCCTTGGCTGTTGCAGTTCCTTTCCAGTTAGAATCTATTTTGATTGCTTTAATTGTTCTGCAGGATTTGACCCAGTAGCCAGGCAGTAAACACCTGCACTCCATCTCTGTCCTCTGAAAAACATCTGTATTGCCCTCTTTAACTCTCTTTCTACTTCCTGAGAAGCTTCTGGCATCATTATGCCCACAAAAGCAGAGCAGAGCTCTGTTAAAACACAGAAATTAAAATTGAAAGCAGAAGCTTGTGATTCCAAGCAAGGTGTGCTATTTCACAGGCACTCGCTTACCGACACTAGCCCTTTCAAAGGCACGATAGCGCTTTTACATATCACACACTGTCCAGTAAACACTTCAGGATTTGCGGGTGTCGAGAGATCCTCAATGTGCCTATTTCTTTCCACAGATGCAGCAGTCAATGTGATATTGCTATATGCCAACAAGGTATTGTGCCACTCTGTGCTGAAATTCAAGCAACGGGTGCAAGATGGCTTGGATGAGGTGCGAGTAACTGAGGATATTATCGCCTTCCCGAGGGTGAGGTGACAATGTTGTCAGCTCCTCGGAAAAAGGAGGCATACGTACCGTTCGCCAGCAACGTTTGAGCTGCTTCAGGGACAACAGCAGCGTACCACAAACGAATCACAGTGGAAAGCCTGTCTTTTATATATCTGCATCTGAGGCCTCAAGCAATGGGGCAGAGGGAAGTAGAAAGGCTGAGAGTATGAGCGTACATGGGAGAGGAGCCGGGGGATTGAGAACTACTCACAATATGTGCTAGCTCACATGGTAACAGAAAAGGATTAACGTCCTTCCTGCCGAAACACATTCAGAAATGTTGTTGCCAAGAGAGAGGCAGGAAGGTCTGTCAACAGCTGAAGCAGCTCCTAAGGATCCTTACGCAGAATTTTGTGGTAACCTAAACTGTTTTGCATGACTTTTGCTGATTGCATATTTTGTATGAGGCAAATACTTCACGTATTGTTTAGTTAAAGTATTTTCTCCCTGTTCACAGATAAGAGATGAAGGAAGCATGCTGCCAAATGTAATGTTAATCATCTTCTGACATCTCAGCATCTTGCTTTGCAATCATCCTGTAACCACAGGCAGATTGCTTCCAAGCAGCGTGCACCTAGGGCTAAAGTTCGCATTACAGAATCAGATTCATTTCTGTCAGAAGGGACCTCCTGAAGTCACCTGGTCCGACCGCCCACCTCAAACAGAGTCAGCTACAGCAAGTCGCCCAGGACCACGTCCAGTCAGGATTTCAGTATCTGCAGAGATGGAGACTCCACGACCTCTCTGGGCAGCCTGCGCCAGTGCTTGACCACCCTCACAATACAAAAAAGAGTTTTCTTACATTCAGATGGAATTTCATTTTGCATCCATTGCCTCTTTTCCTGTCACTGGGCACCACTAAGAGTCTGGCTCTCATCTTCATTACCTCCTGTTAGGTATTTGTTCACATTGATAAGATCCTCCCTGAGCCTTCTCTTCTCCAGGCTGAGCAGTCCCAGGTCTCTCAGCCTTTCCTCACAGGAGAGGTGCTCCAGGCCCTTAATCGCCTCAGCAAACCTGTGCTGGACTCGCTCCAGTGAGTCCGTACTTTCTTGTACCGGGGAGTCCGGAACTGGACGCAGCACTCCAGGCGTGGCCTTGCCAGTGCTGAGAAGGAAGGAAGGATCACTGCCCTCCACCTGAGAATTTAAACAATGCTTATACATGCACTGGGTCACAAATAGAGAAGAAAAAGTAAAAAATTAACTATAAAAGGACAGATACGGCATTGCAACAGGGGGGTGGGGAGCCAACAGTCCTTAGAGATTTTAGTTATCATACAAGAAACAACAACTTCAAGGCTGAGAAAGGCACGCTGCTGAACTAGGGTACAGGTTTTTGTTAAGGCGCTCTCCTGGAACCCAGAGAGCTGTGTTTAGGTCTTTGCTCTATCTCCGGTGAAGCAGAAGACATGTGAAGGTGTGCCACGTCTAACCCAAGAGCTAGCATGAAGAAGTGCCCTTTCCTTGGGTTTTTCCACCCTGCTTTCTCTGGCTTATTCCGGTGAGGGATGCTGTGCTATCTGAACACACCGGGTGAGGGACCCCTGGCCTGTGGCTCCCAGCAGAATTTAGGATCACGATATCCGCCCAGAAGTTTGGCTCTGCCAAGGGTTGTGTGATTCCGTCAGTTCACTGACGGAGTTTCAGGTGTCCATGGGATTTTTAACAACAGAAATTCAAGGCCCTGTACAATTAGATAGCAAAGCAACAGCAGTGACAGTGGTGTACGTACATCAATATTGTGAATCTCAATGCCAAGTTATTGCTGCTGTTAAGATTAAAGCAACAGTATCGGCTAGAGAACAGATTATTTGCCTTTTTCCTCTCAGAAGTAAACAATTTAAGCCCCATTTAAGAAAACTGGACCAGATCCTCAGGTGACGGCAAACAGCTTTGCTCAAGTCACTTAACTGGAATGTGTTTTGCACTCTTGCAGGAAGTTTTGCTCAGTTATAGGAAGACCCTTGGGCTGAATGTCTTCCATTTTTAAAGTTCTCTTGGCACAAGCACTGATTCCCCAAACAGCAGCGCAATACCACAAAAACACTTCTTACAAAGCAATGTTCTCCATTAACTGCCTTCTCCAAGGGACAGTCTCCTACAGACTCATCTCTAACTACAGGCACTGCAAGATGTGAGCATGGAGGACTACAAGGCGACAGAGGCGGGCTCCAATACCACGGATCCTTTTTCTGCAATGAGGCTACTCCGGATTTACGCTTCCGTGAGGGTGCAGAAAATGCGTCATATAGCTCAGATATTAGTGGAAGAATTCTTGCTGCCTTGTCCTTTTTTATAACTACATTTTTAATACGTAGTACCTTTGTTGCTTGGTTACTCTCAGACCTTCCAGTGTGGTTTTTAAAAATATATTTATTGCCTTGCCCATGCAGTCTCTGCTGAAAACGAAGCAATCAAGGAAGCAATGCTTGGCAACGTGGAGCTGGATGCTGGCTGTTTCAAACACCATGTGGAACTCACTGACGTGCTCATCACTTTCAAGCTCTTAGCTACCGTATTTCTGTGTGAGAACAGTCTCATGGCAGAGCTGACCCTGTCCTGTCTAAAGCTGCCCCAGAATTATTCCAAAGTGAGTCTGATGAGGAAAGTCCACTTATGCCTTCAGAATTGCCAGTGTTTACATGAATAAATACATAAACCATAGAGTAGGAGCTCTGAAATCGAACAACATTCGTTAGTGACCATACAACTAACTGACTTTCCCTTCCATTTCCACTGCATGTTGCTGGCAAGTCCTCCAAATAGAAACAGATATGCAAATACGTGCAAATGATTTGAGAATAATAATGTGTGCAAAGCTCAGCGCTCCAAAAGGGACGCGAAATATGAATTTATGTGGTGCGAAACTGCTCTCAACAAGCGTTTTCGATCCGTCTGTGGGATGGAGGACAGTGGTAGCTTTTGGCTGACTGGCTTTCACGTGAATCGGGTGTGCTCAGGAGACGCTCTGGACCAGCATCCTGGATAATTTTCACATCCACACAGCACTGTATGGATTGCAAGCCCAGATGTGCACACTTGATCCAGTACTTTTGCATGACCAAAAGCTGAGTACTCGATTAATATTTTGAGAGAGTTGGAAGCTTTTACAAGTGACTCAGAGGTCAAGGCACCATTTGGAATTGGGGATGAAAGCTGTCGTGTAGACATAGCCACCGTCTCATCTCTGCAGCTGAAGGGAAATAAGAGACATCTCTTGGGCTGGTGAAGACACATCTTAAACGCTCATGAACAAAAGGATTGATTTTCTGTGAAAAATATTTGAGAGTAAAAACCTGAAGCTTAAGGCTTCTGTATTGTGCACTTAGTCTTGTCTGAAGTGAGAGTGATCCATGGAGAACAGTAAACAGAAGTCTTACAGGTAAAGAGCAATTCAGCCTGGAAAGACAAGGTCTGTGAGGTTAAAAACAAACAAACAAACATAAAAGTCACAACAGGGGCTGTAACTGAAGAAGGGACTATGAAAGGATGAAAGCTACATCATTTTTCTATTAAGTCAGAGAGTGATGCACATTTTATGCTCAGGAACCAGCCAGGCCCAGATCCCCGGTGGCACAAACAGCATTTTTTTCACTAGTGTGTTCTTCTAGTTTGCATTCATTAAAGGCGGTGAATGAACAGAACTGTCTCATTTATAACTCATGGCATGTGGACACCAGATGCCTCCTCTACCTTATATGCTTTGTCAGTGTAAATCAAAATCACCTCTTCTCAAGAGTTTAATACCTTGGGCAGCCAAACTCCTTCCTGTGGACAAACAGCAACCACTAAACCTGCACATATTCAGAGCTTGGGGTTGTTACGACTATTTTTTCTGATGTTTTAGCACCTCTGACTCAGGCGAGCAGGATCCAGTTCCCTGCTCAGTCACAAATCCTGTCCGTGGCCTTAGCATGAGGGTCATCCTCAAAACTGGCTGTCATCACCCCCCTGGATGCCTCCTGTGCTTCTGAGCCTGAGCACAGACACTCCCCATGGGCTCACGTTGCTGCTACGTGATGAAGGGCCTCCCTTGGTGGGAGCTATGGCTCATCCAAGCAGATGAGTGGATGACAAGAGTAATCCAAGGACGCAGCACAGGCGAGCGTGACTGAGGAGCCATTTGTGTTGGGTACAGCTGCAGCAGGGTAGGACGGGACGAACTGGAGAGCTACAGCCCTGCTCTGAGCCACAAGTGAATAGAATCATAGAATAGAATTGTAGAGTGGTTTGGGTTGGAAGGGACCTTAAAGACCATCTAGTTCCAACTCCCCTGCCACGGGCAGGGACACCTCCCACTAGACCAGGTTATTCTGTGAAGACGCAGGTCACCAAGTGACCCAGGCTTTGTTCAACAGGTGCCAAAAATCACTAATGACTTCCATTCCCTCCTCCCTAGCTCTCCCACTGAAGTCCAGTCCTTGAGTTGAGACTAGACCCCCACCTCCCACCCAAGGACCAGATTTCCCAGTCTCTGTTAGTCCCCTAGAAGCTGTGTCCTACCCCCATTGACCAGACACCTTAAAGGGAGCCATGTCTTGCTGCCTAGGACCATAAAACAAAGAGTACCTAGAAGACATCATCCAAGACAATTGTTCGAGAACAGTAAAATTATTCTGCCCTGAAGAGCACAGCTAGAAACCCTTTACCAAAGAAGTACCTGGATAAAGATGGTGCTTAACTCCACCCATTTGTTAGGGAATCTGCTTCTCGGTGGCCGAGGAAACATGCTTGCCTTGCTTAGGAGCTGGCTGCGGTCATGCTCAACAGCTTCGAAAGGCAAGTGCCCACACAGTGCTGGCAGGCAGGATGCTGGTTTCGGCTGGTGTGGTCCAGGCTCTGGTGCCGCTGGCTGTCGAGGAGACTCAGGTCACTTTGGAGCTCAACCAGAAACATCAGAGCAGAGGCTGCGAGCAAACGTAAGAAAGCCAAGCAGTCTGACAGCATTTCAAAGACCACTGCTACGGTTGTCCAAAGTAGTTTTGCCTTCATTCCTTCAGAAGTAAGGCAGATGCTGGTGCTTGTGCTGGGTAGGGAGAAATTGGCAGGGGATTCTTCCGAAGGATTGCAATGCTTTGAATTCTCACATTCTCTTATCTGCCAAAACTGTAAGTCACTCATTAGTGTAGCAAGAAGAGCCGTAATGGTATGAAAAGTTTTTTATTACTGCCATATTAATATTTTATTTATAATAATGCTGCAAAACATTTTTATTATTTTATTATTGAGTTTTATTATTCCTTAGCTTGAGGGAAGCTGAGGCACAGAGACATGAAGAACTAAATCCTTCAAGCTCCTCAGGCCGATTGACACTATTGAGTGAGAGACTCTGCCCTATGACTGATGTTTCAGAGCAGCAAAAAAGGCTTGGTCACACACAAACACACACACGTGGGGAAGGAACCTTTCCAAAAAGCTGAAATTAGGGGGCACGTGCAAACATCTGCCACAGGCAGAGCTGCAGCCCGGGTAAGTTTTCTTTCTCGGCATGGCTGTATGGCCAAGAAACAGTTGCTGAGCAGCCTCTCCTGGTAGAAATTAATTACTGCTTTTCCAGCAGAATTCGGCTTCAAAGCGTTTAATTCCAGCTACAGTCACTGTGACAACGTTTCTCTCTATCACTTTACCGTACTGCCAGTGAAAAATCTGAATGGATTTACAAATACACTCTAGCAAGTCATCTGTTAAGCTGAATGACGGTTAAGATCCAAGAGTGTCTTTTCATAAAATCAGGCATCTGAGAAGATGAATCATCCCATTGCGTTAAACAGCTTATGACCCACAGTGTGTCACACTCTACACACTTCTGTGAATTTTAGCTATTCGTATAGAATTTTAAATCCCTTTTCAAGCAAACACTTAAGGATATTCTCCCTTATGAGTGTATTATTATCTTTGATTGACTTCTGTTTAATTGTTCTGCTGAATCTAATCATCATGCAAGATTGCTCACAGTCAAGCCTTGTAGACACTCAAAAGTTTGATTTTTTTTTTTTAACCATGAAGAAATAATTATAGCATATAAAATGCACTTTCTATGTTACACGTGGTGTAGGTAAAGCAAGTTAAGGCCAGCTCTGTACATATTTTAATGTTATTGAGTCTTTGCCAGCCTCCACACTGTCCTCTGAGCTACTGGCAGAATCGGACATTTAGACCAGCTAAACTAGTATAAAACTGGCATAAAAACTGCACCGGTATCATCTTGCTGAGACAGTACAGTATTATTTATTTAGCAGGTTTTTGTAGGTTATAGACATGGAGAACATGATCTGATTCTAGCAGAACAGCAACGCAGCAAAAACGTCATATTTGTCAAAAAAAAAAAACAAACAACCAAAAAACAACCCACCATTTGTTCAATTGCTGGGTAAAAGTGAACTACAACATTTTCCAAATTGAGAATTGAAAAACTTCCAGACAAAGCAGAAACTTGCTGTAACGTTGTCTTTGTAGGGTAGACATTTCAGTGCAGGACTCAACTTTGACAGCAAGGCCACACCAGATGGTTCTTTGGATAGACTGAAAGCTGGTAAGCAGGAGAAATGTTTCCTCATCCCATTTCCACTGTCTTCCCTCCCTGCCAAGTCTCCTCCGCAGGGAACTGGATTTGCTGAGGGAAACCATGTCCTGAACTGTCCAGACATCACACAGGCTTTTAGAAGATCACGCCGTAGGCGTGGGAGTCATGCAGCTAAAATGCATCACGTCGATGGGTTCCATTAACGGACAGAATGTCTCCTAAAGTAAACATGGCACTTAGCTGTTGTGATTCAAGTTGTTTGACTAATATAATTTTTCAATTTAAAAATATTCTTAATGCAGTTTCCAGAGTCTCTTCATTCTAAACGATGCATATAACTATTTTTAACAATGTAACACAAATTATCGCTATTCTTTGAGAGGCCATGCAGATATATGTGTATTTTCTAAATAAGCCTGTAATCATTTTCCCTGTTGAAAGAGGAGCTAATGTATTGTAGATGATTAACGCGGCCCTGGTTAGATTAAGATGCATTGCTTCAGCTGCGGGTGGCTTGGAAAACAGCACTACTTAATTTGCTGTGACTTGCCCTGGCCTCGCAGAATGACTACGGCTAATACTAAGACACTTAATTTTCTTCTGTAGCAGCCACTTTCTTGTTAGTATTTCCTGCCAGTAGGATCGGTTTCCTCCAAAGGCTTGACCCCAGCATTTCATTACAAACAACTAGAACCCTCCCTTCTGAAAATAAGAAAATTTGGGGAAATTATTACTAGGCCTTATAAACATTTCCTTTAATTATTGCAGAACATGTAATGTCTATTGTTCTTTCACATATACCTTGACTTCCTGTAATACTAATATCATAGTCACAATTATAGTCCATATACGGATGTAAATTTGCCCAGCTAGAAGTAAGTACGACAACACCTAAAATTGCCCTTAGCATCAACCATACGTCTCAAGGGTGATTATCCAGCATCTTCTGTGTCCTGAGCCAGCAGAGCTGCTGTGCTGTCCTCTACACAGGCAAGTTTCTACCCCACAATTGATACACGGGATGAAGTTTGATTTATAGAAGACAATATTATTGCCAGTTTTTACATAAACAAGAGCTATTCTGAAAATACATTTCAAACATTTTTGCGCTATAGCGACAGCTGATATTTCTGGAAACACTTTGCAGAGAAAGTCAAGATTTTGAAATGTCTGTGGAATGTAAATTCTCGCTGCTTGGAACCTAACGGAGTGGACTTGATCTTAAACAGAAAAGTGATCTGAAGGAGGAAACAGCTTTCAGCAAAGCAGACAGACTCAGTCATGTGGAAATTCCCCTGGAGACCAACAAAACTCCCTCAAAACGCTCCCAGTTCTTTGCCTTACTCTAAGCAGGTCCTTCAATTCCCAGTCAGTAAAGGATTTGAAGGAGTCTTCTCTTTCAGTTCTCCTCAAACTCTCACTTTGCCCGTGTTATAAACAGGCGGGGACACAGTCCCCTTTTTTCAGTTCTGCTTTTGTGCTTCTAGAGGGTTTTTTTTTTCCAGCAGCCGAGAACACAGGATAAGGCACGAGCATCCTGCCACCAGCCTCCCAGGGACAACTCTGCAAAACCCGGCTCCCAGCACCACGGCATGCCGCAGCAGGCTCAGCCCAGGGCCTTTGTTTTCCTGTGCGATACAGCAGGCATGCAAAACGCAGGAGGAGAAAAAAAATTTTTTTTTTTTTTTTTTTTAAGCAAGAATAGGACAAAA
The DNA here is from genome assembly GCA_013396915.1 of Stercorarius parasiticus. Classification (NCBI taxonomy): domain Eukaryota; kingdom Metazoa; phylum Chordata; class Aves; order Charadriiformes; family Stercorariidae; genus Stercorarius; species Stercorarius parasiticus. The sequence continues at coordinate 860,616 of VWZL01005774.1, forward strand.
CCAGGATAAAATGTTTCTCCAGTTGGGATTTTACAGTAAAAATGAGGAGTTACGAGCTGCTGTTTTGCTTTCTCTGACAGTTTAGACCTTCCCTGGCTCACATCACAAGTTGGCTGAAAAAATACCTGCTTAGAAAAGGCAAGGGGGTGATGGAGGTGTGTTACAGATGTGAGGGAAGCCGTGTGCTCCTCAGTCCCTGCACCTCATGGCCCTGGCCGGGGACTTGCTGCAGGGCTGGTCCCCCAAAACCCAGGGGAAGCCCAGAAAGGCCCCGTTTTCCTACCAACAGAGAGACACTGCCCGTGTTTTCGAAACAAACATCTCCGTCCTTCCTCAGGAGGGCTAGACGCTCACACCCATAGCTTCCTCCTCGCTCCGCACTCTCCGTTCAGGCAGATGAACCCACGTCACTGTCCTTTCCCTTTATTCACTTCGCTGCAGAAGTGAGTTTTTCAAAAGCAACGAGTATTAAGAACTATTACTCAGCAAGACAAAGAGGGCTCCCGTGGACGTGTTTGGATAGCTACTCCTAAAATGTGTAGTGAAAATAAAACCCCAACAAAAGCCCAAGAATTTTTCAAGGCTTCAATGTTAATCCAAAAAAAAAAAAATCTACTTTTTCTTTCTTCTGTTTGCACAGCAACTTTAAATACAAATGATTGCCCCCAGGGTAGCGATAATTCAGACACGAGGGCACTTACCAGCAAAGCTCAGGGGTGGCAGAAGTAAAAATACTGCTCATCTTCAGTCATCGTCCTTCCTGGCCTTTTCTGCATCTTCACAAATATCTGTTAAAAACTATTCTGGGGGCTTCACGCTTAATAGGAAGCGGCATCAGTAAAAATTCAGGCTGAGGACAACAAGGGAGGATGGTTATGATGAAAATTGCATTTGAAAACCTTCTCGCTCAATGTCAGTGTGGATCTTCGCATTAAATGATATGAGAGGCTCAGGGCAATGATGTAGAGGCATTAATGGTTAATGCAGTGGGACGCGCTCCTTTGTAATTGCCTCCTGTCATTCCTGACGCATCCGTGGGACACTGCGAAGAGACAGGGCCCAGTTTCCAGCCCCACATCAACGGATCTTCTCTAACTTGGAGGTCATTTTTCTTTCTGAATGAATTGTCAAACTCCATTGTATTAACAAATTCACCTGGAGGGGCATCACCTCTGGTCAGGGAAAGGAAAAAGGGGCTACGTGGTATTCAGTTACAGCTCTGAGGAAAGAAGAAGAGTAAAACCCGAAAGCCGTGCCCTGGGACAATACTTTTGGCCAGTGTAAATGGAACTCAGCTGTCAAGTAAGAGGGTTTGCCTCCAATGGAATTGGAACAATTGCTCCCCCTTCACTTCCATCTGCTGAGTTTGGCCTGGTGACCGCTCTGAGGAAAGTAGGCACTCGGAGGCAGAAGCAACACAGAAAAGAACGAAAACAGCAAAGACCACTACAGCAAGGTACTCAACAGCGCTGAAAGGCCAAGAGAAGAGCATCGCTGAAAGCCTCATGCTTAAAATAAATACCTTTAGTGCTCTAAAAGACACTTCTGGCACTGAGTACACAGGGACAGGCCACGAAGATGGTGAAGCATTTTATTTTACTGAATAATTCCAGGAAAGGTTTCCGATCTGTTAAACATTACTAAAGAGACAAATGATACCAGGAATTGTACTTCCTGGAAACTTGCATCTGTATAAAGAACCTGTTCACGCAATTGAGCACTCCTGTTTCCATCCTCTCTTTCTGTTACCTGGCCGTCCACAGCACCAGGTGTTTGCGCACACGCCGTCACACACCCACACACCCACATCTATCTACATACCACTGCCAGGTCCACATGCTACCTGGCTTTCCACCAGCTGCAGTGGATCCAGACCAGCACAATACTGGTCAGAGCAAAACAGACGCCCAGCAATACCCAGGCCGTGGTCTCATAAACACCCTCACAGCACACCCTGCCATCAGCACTCTCTTCAGCACACCATGCATGCACCTCTGCCAGTCCCTTGACCAAGAACTGCAGACGTTACAATGAACAGCATGGTACCATCAAACACCCCCAAACTCACAACTCCTTTCAGTCAGAGATAGCCACGAGCCTCCCTCAGTCGGTGGCGGACGCACAGTAGGAAGCGTTTTCAAACGGGACAGGCAGAAGAGGCGAAAGAAGGAAAGGAAGCAAGCTGTGTGAGATCCATGGAGTTGTTGGAACCACCAGAGAATCTTCAGTACCAGACAACTGCCAAGTGTGAAAGATGAAAGCGTTGCTCATTTTCCCTTGTGCCCATGAGCTATGATGGACCACGGCCCATTTTACTGAGTTCCGTGCCGAGGCACAGGTAGCCCATACCCCCAAACTGAAGTAACGTCCCTCCTGCTTATAGCGGTAGACATGTCTTCTCCCTGCAGGCTTCCTTCCACCCTCGGCCTGCAAGAGCCAAATTCAACACCCATGTTCCTAGTACAGCAATAAATCAACAACAGAGCAAATAATGAGATACGCAAATGAGAGCCCGAGAACAGAATTATACTTCACATATCTCACAAATCCTGACAAATATCTACAGAGCTCGAACTGTTTCCTTGCCTGTGGGGCCATAAATACTTTATGGTTGCCCTTCAGTAAGGTCTGCTTTAATCTAATCACTTCACTTTAGAACAAAACTGCTTTGAAACCTCAGTTTATCTGCCACAAAAAGGCAGCTTTATGGCGTCTTTTATAATCTATGATAGTACCAGATGGCTTAAACCACTATTTGCTAGAACATGAATTGGCAGAAAAAAATATCACTTCATATCACATTTGAAAGGTTTTTAGCAAAAACCACTAACAGGAAAGAAAAAAAAAAAGAAATTAAGAAGGAACACTTGAGCCTGGGTCATCATCAATTAGTAATGCAGTTCAAGGACACCAGCTAATGTTGCTCCAGGTTAGCATGTCATACTGGTGGCTTTCCATAAATTCTCAGTTAGCTGGAGGGTCACAGGCGGCAGAGTCCTGGTCTCCTCTACTCTCGGGACTAAGCTGGAGGCATCAGGAGCATCCTTGGTACGCAAGGTCAGATCGCAAAGGGAAACAGAACTTCTTTGGCACCTTCCTTGGGTTGCGATTCCAGCTTGTGCCATCCTCTATCATCTCCCTGGGGCTCATCTAAGCAAAATGAAGCCGGGAATTCTGGCCACGCGGATACAAGCTTGAATTATGGCAGACTTTAAATCAGAGAACCACAAACACTTACTAGTAATTTTTATATAATTGTTTTCTTACAAGTGACAGATGACTCTCAAAAATCCAGGGAAACACGGGCTGCAAATCAGAGTTCACAACTTTACCACTTTTGATCTATGAAGGAGAGCACTGGGAACAAGTGAAATAAAGTCCTCTAATTTTTCATACTTTCCTGAGATGACCAGTGACTAATTCCAAACTGTTCCCTATTGCTGCTCTGTGGTACAACATTTCCCCTCAGCACAGCGGTCGTTCAAATACCCTTGATCACTTTTATGAACAATGTTTAGAAAACTGAGAATAGACTTGTCCACCTTATTTGCAAAGAAAAAACCCCAAACCCCTCTCACTTTCTCATTCTGCTCATACAAAAGTTCCTTAAATAAAGAAAAAAAAAAAATTAAGAGTTCTTCAATAAAAATACTGAAACTGGGAGTTAATCCACATGAGGTCTTGCTTACAAAAAGGGTGAGGAGGAGCTGCACCAGGTGGGAGTCAGCTTCCTTCGTACATGAAGGGTTACCGTTTCACAGAATAGTTACCCAGGCATCATCCTTTTTTTAAGGATGATGCCAAACCTTTATTAATTTTTTTTTTTTCCTAAGCTATAAGAACATTACAAAACACAGTAGACAATTATTTACACCTGCCATCCATGTGTCTCATCGTTCAGGGATCAGGGATTTAATACTACCCAGTTCTCATCCTCCTAAGATCTCTTTTCAGATGCTTGTAACTAACCGCCTGGGAAGCGGGCATCATACAGGCATCCTGAAAGGATGTAATTATTTTGCATTCTTTACAGGGTTTGAAGCTAATAAAGGTTTAAAATCTCCACCGTGGAGGTAAGAAATACATACTCAGTAATTAAATGTGGCAACAGGAGACCTAGTACGATGTGCAACTTTGTTGATGCACAACAGAGATGGGTTAAAGCCCTATCGGCCAGGTTAATTTATTTCCTAGCTTTTGACCTCCATGCAATTTTAAAACTTTTTTTTTCTTAGCATAAAACATCTTTTAATTTATTGAAATACAACTGTATAGCGAGGTGGGTAAAAAGCTTTAACTGTTATTTTGGAAGACCGCTTTCTATATTAGCTATACTCATAGGTAGAGAAAACCAACTCAAGGAACAAATTAAGATATTTATTTATGTATTGTTACAAATCTGTGGGTTTTTTCCATTAAACATATTGAACAAGACAACCTATTTGCACTCAGGCTTTTCAGCACTTTAATAAGCTAAAATATACACTTTTGGTGCCATATAAGTTATGGTCAAAAATAATTCTCAAAGACATACTGAGGGGACAAGAACTTTAAGCAAAATAACTCAAGTTGAAATAGTCAATTCCCTTCAACAGTGGTTTCTATTTCATGAGATTATATTCTTTACACTAGCAAACTATATACAAATAATACCACAATACTATAAATGCAAAAATGTAAAAAATATACACATATACACAAATTGCTGTGTTTCTGTCTGAGCTACCTTACTATTAAGAAATCCAGTACAAACGCACGGTTCGTATTTACGTACTTAATGTGTAGTATCTAATTCTTTAATTGTAAACAAGATTCAGCACATAGAGCAACTTAAAACAGTTGTCAGAAGCTTAAATCATGAGGCCTGGAGACCAAGAGAACTAATACCCACACTGTTTCTGACGATGCTTCTATTGCTTCGAGATTTAGGATATTGAAAAGATTTAGAAGTGTTTAACTATTCTAAACAAATTCTTGGATGTCACTGTTTTACAAAATGCATACATTTCCATATTTAAAGTAAAAATCAGTATCACATTTGCAGGTGTATGGATCACGTTGAGTAAGAGTGCCTTGCTCATAACCATTTAACAGCTTTTTGGTTAATTTAGAAACCTTTCTCAGCAACTCAGTCAAGCAACTGTAAATGAAAGCAAGCAATGAACGTCCACAATCAAACGCTTAACGAGAAAATAAAACCAGACACATCCCTTAAGCACAAATGAACTCACTGGTGACTGACCTGATGCTTCTCACTGGGCAAGTACGCGCAGGGCGGGCTGCGTCGCTGAAAAGCTGTGGTAATTAGGGACGGTCAGCAGATACCGCAAAGAAAATGGAAGCTGCCTTGGCATGGATGTGATGATTTGTTGCTCTCAGTCACTGCTAAGATTCGTATGAAGCATGGGGATTGTTTCTTCAGAAGACGGCTAGTTTTTTTCAGGTACTTCCCAGGCACTCATCAGTGTGTTATCTGAAGTGCCGGCATGCTTGAGAAAAGCCAGGATGAGAGTTATGTCCATCAGGACTATGTAAGACCAAGTAAGAGCAGTAGCAGTAGGAGCGTTAGTCAGTTTGACATCAGAGAATTTCAACATCAGCCATGGACTGCGCCACTTTACACCCACTACAAACATGAAAAAAGTGCTAGTATCTATAGCAACTGGTTTCAGGGGAAAATTCAAGTACAGCAATATTTTTGCAGATCTCCTCGTGCTAGTACAGAACACAGTAATGTATCCGTAGGCTTCCATTTCCAGGAAATATGTCCAGAGTCAAATCTCATTTTGTGTATTATTATCTTTTTTTAAGTGCTTGAAAACTCCTAGAGTATTGAGCAGAGCATTTCATGAATCCTTTCTCATACACAATATAAACTTTTTGATTTAAAACACAAACCGCTCCATACAAGACATTTTGAGAACAAAGTCCTAACGTAAAGGCTATTTTGGTGAATTTTGTGGTCTTTTTAAACATTTCAAACACTGCAAGATCATGTTATAACTGAAAAACAATGCAGGATATACATCCAAAAATTAAGAAATTGCTTGTAAAAATAAAATGTCAGAAAAAATTTAAATCAGTTTCACTGAAAAGGCTCAATAAAGTGCAAGCAGTAAATGCAAGGGTTTACAGAGTGAAAAGTGAAGTTTAATAAATTTGTACAGTCTGTATTGCTGACAGAGAGACACTCTATAAAAATGTTTCACCTTGACAGCATGCCCTCATATAAAAATATATTCTAATTGCATTGCAGTACAACCAGATCATGACAGAACTGAAAACGTAATGAACACTGAAATGCCACGCTCCTTTTCAGCAATGTCAAAAAGGAAGGAAATATGTAGATTTATACTACTATAATATACTCCAATTAACTGGACCAGCCAAAACTACATAGTATGGTAATTGCAAATGAAAATGATGCATTGCTACTTACTTGCATTGACTCATCGCCACTTCTTGATGAAGGCACTCAGGAGGTGCCAAACTGCCAACATGGAAATCATTCCTGTGCAAAATGCTCAAGCTTTGAGCTCTCAGTAAAGCAGAGCTCTCTAATTACCGGACAGAAGTATGAACTGCAGCAAGTTTTTTTTACATCAGAAAATATTTCATGGCATTAAATCTGCAGGTATTTGTCCTCTCAAAGGCATCTCCTCCTCATTACAGCAAGTCGTTTAATTGAAATAACCGGGTCTTGAAAGTGTACCACAACTTAGGTGATTCCAGTGAAAGAAAGCAAAACTTCGTAGTATCACCTGTCACCCAATGCAAGACCTTGTTTGTAACTGGAGTTTTGTTTTATGAAAAATAATAAAGCAGACTGCAGAAGCCTTCCCAGCAGAGGGGACACCTTCAAATCATCTACCCTCCAGCCAGATTCTTTGGTGTTCAGGAATAGCTAGTATAATATCAGGATGAACAAGCAGTAACTGTTTTCCTTCACACACTCCTATTTGTCCTGTAAGGCCCATCAGCCAAGTTTTTGCTAGTGGCAGGTATTAAATAAAAGGAGGGAAACTACTTCCTCATCACCCTTAGAGACTGAAGTCTGGTCAAGAGCATCTGATGTCCCTCTTTCAGTGGAGGTTTTCCACACAGCATATTTGCAGGATTTCCATTTATGACAAGCACAGGACTACGACAAGCTTATGTTCTGGCTACTCACCCAAAGTGTTAAGCTGTCAAAATTCAAAATGAATATTCTTCTACTCAGAGTAGTCTCTACTTGTTATCCTCCAGTTTTTGCTTATGCCAGGAAAAAAATTTTATTCCTGCACAGCTAGTGCTGAGATTTTCAACTGCCCAGAAATGGCGCAATGTCAGTTATTTAATAAAGCTCTGTGGAGACCCTGGTAACCTATTAAACAGTAAATAGCGTCAGTACTAACTTTGATTTTTGAAGTTTTGTTGTTTTTTCTTTTTTTTTTTCAAATCCTCTCACCCAACCCCAGTTCAAATTAAATGACCCCAAATACTCACTGTCAAATAACTCACAACGCACAATTTAAATTAAAAATACGTGTGAGACTAGCAACTATGCAACAATAGGAACTTTAAATAAAAGCAGATTATTAAAATAAAGTCTGTATAGAATTTAACTATGAAATTATGAAATAATTTGTTTTTACTTAGGATTTCTCTTTCTTACAAAGAACTGTTGGACACAACAATATTTAACTGCTGTTTTCCTGAAGAATAGTTATTTTTAGCATTGTAATTAGTGTAACAGAAGACAAGTGTTTTTACATATAACAAGCAGTTTAAACAAATTTAAGAGACTTTTCCGTAGGATCATCATCAAATGATGCTCTCTTCAATAATTTGTGTAAGCCTCTAAACCACATAAAGGATAATGCACATTACATTTTATTCACACTATAAAAAAAGCACAATATACAGGCCATATCCTTTAAAGTGCAACACAACAGAACATTTCTGCAACATTCAGGTTCTTCAAAGACCCACAAAAGTAGGTATTTAATATTTAGGAACAAATCCTGTTCACAGGTGTATCAACACTGAATCTAAATTCTGAATGGTTATCAAGCTTGCCCTTGCTCTAAGTGCCACGCTAAAAGCGATGCTTATGACCACTAAGCGATATTACCTTATCTGCTTCCATATTACATAGCTTTCATGTCTCATCCAAAATGAAAGCTTTTATCCTTTAGTCAGTGAAGAGCATCTGCAGAGCCCTTTATCGAAGGCAGTTCTTTGACTATGCTCAGAGCACATCTTTAAAGTATACTTAGTTTCACCGTACAGGCTACTGCTTCAGATGTTAAATCTGCCAAGAAAAATACGGGAAACGGAATAGAGCAAGCATGTCTCTGGGTTGGCAGCGCATGCTTCGCTATGTTTGGCACTATCTACCAAAAGGATTGGTAACACACAGTATAAGCAAGTACCAATTTGCTTTCCACTTCATAAATATTTTTGGTTGGATGTTTTGCTAATAATAGTTGAAAACCTCATTTGTTCCTGAGATGAGCATGACAAAACAGAGTGAGCCCCATCTAAAGCTGCCAATGGGACAATCTTCTGCATTTCCAGTCTTGCTACCTGCCTGCTAAGACAGATTTATAATCTCAATCCTCCCCAAGGCGCCACTTCTGAGACTCTTCTTGACGCACGTCTGGCCTGATCTGGTTTCTCATTCCACCGAGAACATTTGAAGTTGCTTCTGTCGCAACAATGAAAGGTTTCACCACAGTCGGTGGAATCTGGCGGAGGACTCCTCCTACTGCTCCAGTTACTCCTCTGTTTTCATGCTCACGAGCAGCAGTCTCATAGATGGTTTGGGCTGTGTCCGTGATCCCCTTCGAGAAATTAACAGAGATTAGTTACACTGAAAGAGTAACCTTTCCTAATTTTAAGGGAAACTTTAACTGCTCAGCATTTGTCTTCTTTGTGATTTGTATTGTAACTGTAGCACAACTATACTGATACAAACATGATTTAGTTCTTCTCATGAGGCTTAAAAGAACACTACTATGAACTTACAGGTGAAAATATTTCATGTAGCTTCTGGTGGCACTTCTTGTGTATAAGGGAAGAAGCTGTGGGGTGCTTCAGAAATGACGGATTTCACTGAAAACTCCCCAGCTGAGACCTACCCTCCTAGACATGATACCAGGTGCAACTAACTGAACGTACAATACAAAAAGTAGAATAAAAACAGGTCAGCATTCTAATTTTTAATACACTGTTGTGCTAAAGAGAGCGTTCACTTGTTTTAAATCCAGCATTATGCTTGAAGTCTAGCAATCTCAGAATTAACAGTAACTGGGGTGGAACGCGGGCGGAGAAGGGAAGAATGGATGACTTGGAAATCAGGTTTACATATCTCAGAATAACAGTAAACCCTCACAACTGCAGAATACTGAAGTCCTATTCACACTTACCTGCGTAACACTTTAGTTTATTTCTGCTTCTCTGATTTTTCCATGCAAGGTTTCTGTTGGTTTAGGATTAGTGATGAAGACGGTCTTGTTCAAAACTTAAATCCCCTTCTTCATTTGATCAGCTTAAACTAACACTGATATTTTATTTGCTGTCTTAGGAAACAATTCTTAAGTTTGGTTACGGACAATTACTTTTGCACTCACCTCTTTTACTACACTGTATGCTTTGGCTACACCTTCCCGTAGGTCTACTGGCTGATGAGCTAAACGATGGCGAGGGAATCGTTTGATCTTTTTTGCTTCAATAAAAGTAGGCCCTGGTGATACCATGTCATATGCAGTTTCTGCAGCTGCCTAAAGATCAGAAGCAAATGCAAAAATATATAAGAATTCTTACAGCATCTGATCACGAATTTCAACTACGAACAGGGTGACATAATCGAAATAAAAGACACTTAATTCCACAAATAATATTCATTTACAACAGATTAAGGTTTTGTACAAGAACCTCTGAAATGGGTGCAGCTGTAACTATACATTAAGTTCCATAACGAAAGAACAAATGTTGCAGGTTTTGGTAGGGTTCCCCCCTCATTTGCCATTCCTCTTATCTGCATAAAAAGCTCAAGATAGAAACCAAAACATTTGATCAACGGTATGTTTTTCTTACAAACACACAAGCATGCATATAGTTCCACTCATGAATAATATCACTGATTTTTTTTTTTTACTATATATGTTCAAGCTTAGTCACATCTACAATTTTTGCAAAATTAGGTGGTAAAAGTTTATTTTCACTATGTATTTTACGTTAAGGAACATACATTTATTAACCCTTTAATCTAAGATTACTTTAGGGTTAAATCCAGAAAGCTTTATAGACTTCGTGTACATCAACACAATTAATATTGGTTTTGAGGCAGGTTTTTTTGTTTGGTTGGTTTTGTTCAGGTTTTGGTTTGGGTTTTGTTGGTTTTTTTTGTTTGTTTGTTTGTTCATTTTTTAAATAAGCACAGATAAGCTGACATTTTATAAAAAGTTAACAATCTATTATTAGAAAAATATGCGAAGAACTCATCTTTCTCAATATCAGTGATTTTTTAGTGCCACTGAGTATTTTAGTATTAAACTGTACATTGCAATACATTAAAGACATCAAGAAACACCTAACGGCTTGGGTGTTCAGCAATATTTTAACACAATTTTCTAAACGTTGCATTTGATGTCACCTCACAGACTGCTGCAAGCTTTGCCCAGTCTCTGCTTTCTTATTTATACAGCTGCCTTTTTTTTTTTTTTTAAGACACAGTCCCAACCTTAAATATACAGCATTAAGGTATTAGCTTAATATAGAGCACTCACTAGCAACACTTCGTATTTTATATCTATCTCCAGAAGTAATACACTATACCTGTATAGTCTGAACCATCCTGTTTGTCAGCTCCAGTGCTGCCATTGCAGTGGAAGTACCAAAAGAAGCTGCTCCTCTTTGAAAGCCTCTTACAATACGGCCATCCTTTCGGTACTGCTCTATTGGTAACCACACCAAGTCTTTCAGACCTTGGACTGAAAACAAAGACAGAACACCACAATTAGAAAATTCTCTTAGATAAGCAGAATGCCTTGAGAGGAAGTGAAAACAAGCGTCAACATTGTTTGTGGGTGTTTTTTTGTTGAGCTTTATTTGTTTGTTTAAAACAACTGCCACGCACATCTGAATAGGAACAAGAACTTACCTAACTGCACTAGCGAATGCATAGGGCCTACTCCTCCCAAAATTCCGGGTAGCTGGTTTTTCTTTATATCATTAAGCCATTCGCTGATGGCATAGGAGAACAACTTATCCACACCTAGTAAACTGAAGTAAATAAAAATATTTTTTAAAAAACAAATGCATTATTCACTGAAGTAAACAAAGATGTCATTCAAACAAAAGGAAAGCTGTTTCCAAGTGTCATCTTTTGTTCCTGTTGGCCAACCCAAGGGTTTCATGTGTATACGCTTCATAAAACAGAAGCTCAAGACTGCATAATCACATCCAGTTCAGCGTAAACATACAATTAAAATTAAGAGAGTTTAGCACCAAAACTAGCACATATATTAAATACTGTCCTGAAAAAAGATGTTTTACTTGAATGCTATATATTTGGCAAAAACTAGAATCAAGAAATATACGTAAAGTCAAAAAGTGTCTTGGACTTCAGAAATACATCTTTATCAGAGAATTTGCTTTTTGCTTGCTACATTCAATTTTTCACCATAAACTTGTTCATTTTGCAATACCAATGTTAGTCTGCAATTCAATACTTACCCATGCCTGTAACAAAGTCTCTTCAGCTTTAATTCTGAGCAGTTTAACTGAGCAAGCCCAATAAGAATCCCAGCAAGTGTCCCCTGTAAGTGAAATATTTTGTTACCACAAGAGTTTATTCATCCTGTACAATCTGTAGGTGAGAAAATTTCAACATCTCAACTCCTATTACAGGTATTTCTGTCTAAAAACTGATTCTCCCCCAGTCTCCCAAATGCTACTCGTTACAGTGCTAGGAATTATGTTACATGAAAACTTGCAAAAGATGGAAACTGGCTTAATCAGCTACTCTAAGAAAAACATCTGGATACAAGAGGGCTTCTTCACAAATATTAAGATATAAGAAATTGTGTAAATATAGCTCTGGCATTAGTGTGTTCCAGGCATTCTAAAGCTGCCATTTCATGTTTTGATTTCTCTGGCAGCAAATTCAAGAAGCTGCTGCTTTTAGTTGTCCATATTTTCTTACTGATTTGCCATGACAGAATACAGACCTGGTTGTGCAAACAGGTTTTTTTGAGGTCTACTCCGTAAACTCAGTATGATAATCAATACATATTTTTAAAAGAACTATGAGCATTTTTTTCATCTGTATTAGATTCTGCCATTGCCACTGAAGCCCATACATTACAAGACTGCAAGAGAAGCAAACAAGGGGTCAGGGGAGGGAAGACAATACTGTAGTCTGGCATTAATGAGGAAGAAAATAAATTACACAATTCTAGCATCAGATAGTAGTATCATTCTTTGATGGGCACGACAGCTGTGTAAAAAGATTTCTAGCCAGTCACTGAGTTGATAAATGAATGCGACTTTCAAGTCTCATTTTGAGTTAACATCAACTGGAGGATCCACCCCCTTGTTTTCAAATCAAGAGTGAAACAAGGTTAAGCTTTAGTGAAACTAAGAAAAATAAAAAGTTCTACATTTCTCAAGTTCACATCAGTAATGAGCAGGGAGCATAACAATGTACCCCAGCTCATGGGGAAAAAAGCCAAAACAAACAATATCATTTTTTTGTTTTACAGCATCACCATTATGCACAAACCTGATCCATTGATACGTGTTTGCCGTGGTAATCAAGCCGTATTGGAACTTCTGATGTAAAACGAAATTCTCTGGGATATACAAAGGAAATTTTACAGTGAGAAACATGAAAAGGAAATAAAATTATCCTTCCAAAAAGACACCCATTGTTTCCCATCTTCCTAGGATAGGATGCCATACCCTTTTCTGTAACCCATAAATTCTCTAGTTACTGTGTTAGTACTTCAGAATAAGTGTACAAAGTACTATGGCAAATTCAGTTTCTCTTGGTTTATTAAGATCTAGTCAAGGTTAGCATTTGTAAGAAATTTATAAATAAAATAAAATATTTAAATATAAATTTATAATAAATTTAACAGTCCTGCAAAAGGGCTACTAATCCTGCAGGTGTGTATCTTCCCTCAATATTCACAGCATGAATTTCAGTTACAAAAAAGAAAAAGCATGGCTAATGATGGTTCTGTGGGCAAAATTTAGCCCTGCAGCTGGAACTTATTAAAAAATTCTGTTGGTGATGTATGTGATGGAATAGAACCACCATCATTCTCTCATAATTTGGCTCTGCACTGCTTACCACAGTACACATCTGTTGTTAGAGGCACTTATGATCTGAATACATGGGAAAAAGCTTCTGCAAAACAAGCTGCAATTTTTATAATCACTTTCCAGTCAGAACTATATTAGAGTTTCTCTTGTGATATGTTAATCTTGTACCTCTCCCATGATATCCTTTTCGTTTATATACTCCCATCTCTGGTTTTATTAGATCTAATTTACATTGTTAGACATAACAGTACAAAGACTGTTCTTTATATTTATATGTAAAACATCTCATTACTGGTTCTGTACATGGCAGAGCTTTAATTAATTTTATTTTCTTGTGCACAGCAGTGAGCATAAGTTAATAAAAAAAAAAATCACATCAGTTACCTTCCAGTGATCAAAATAAATATACTTGATTTCCACCATCAGTCAATAAACAAACAAAAAAATGCACCTTGTCAAAACGTCTGAACAGTTTACCATCAAACTTTCTTAAAGCATTCAGCAGAACAGATGTGTGTCACTGGAAATTTTGTTTACCTGAAAAATACTGGCTGATCACTGTATGACGTTACTTCTTGTGAGAAATGATGATCATCTCCATTAACGACATCCACAGAATCAACGCTACCATTTTCATTTGCTTGCTTGTGTGACGAGAAAGAAATGACTGGACTTGGGTCCTTAAGGCTGCTGACATGCCTGGGCAAACTACACGTAACTTCAGCACCAGGAGACTTTTTCACTAAAAATAAGAAGTTATATACAATAAATTGACTCATATTTTTCACATCGATTACAAAAAAGATTGTGTTTATACAATTACCGTGTCCTTAGTAAGCTCTAATGCTTATTAATAGGAATTACTAACAGGACATGATTTAGATTCCCAATATATTAGATTTTCAATATATACTAGTTTTTGCACCAGATGGTGTAGTTGATTAGAAGTACTGCTTTAGCTGTCTACGTACATTGTAATGCTTATTTATAATCTTGAACTCTGTTCCTTTCTCTAGGGGTTACACAACTTCATCCTATTAAACAGACATACTCTTTTATGCAAGAGGTATTAAATAATGTATTTGTTTTACCTAATAACAACTCCTAATATTATATACACAGTCCTCACTTTTTTCAGAAGTTCTTATTAAATATGCTCCAATTTTGGTGAAAATTTTTATACAATGGACATCCCAGGTATTGAAAACCTTTGTTGGTATTTATAAAATACAAAACTAAAATACCCAAAGTTTCTGTGTTCTAACAAATGAGTTACTAACATTGGGGTTTGGTCACTAATTCTTTTACACACACGAGATTCACATGTGAATTTACAGACATATACACATATTAAAGGAGAAAGAAGAAGCACTTTCACATTAGATTTTTGAAAAGTATACCTTCAGGATCTGGAGTAACTAAGAGTTCTACTTCTGTAGAGAGGCTAGTGAAAAAATCCTTCAGGAAAAACAAGGCATCCTAATGTCAAAAATAAAATACAATTAAGTTAAAATAAAAAGAGATAAATACACAATACTCTATAACTTCTACTATTCCAGCTCTTTATTCCTATTTGGATATGAATCAAAATACATTTCTTCTTTTTGATCCTTTAAAAAGTGCAGAAACCACATAGAAGTCTAGGACAGAAACCAGAAAGACCCTCTTGGTCATTGCCCTCTGCTACCTATAATGTGATTTCATAATCTACTTAGCTCTGTCTTAAAACTCCAGGGCTGTTTTCATCATCTCTACTCTCATTTTGGAGACTGTTCCAGAACCCAAGTGTTTTAATCGGTATAAACTTTTCCCTGATTTCCAGTAAAAGGGTACTCAAGTATACTTCACATTCATCTCTCATACTGCAAATGGCAGACCAATTATTCCAGATCAGGTCTCGCCGCTGCTTCATTAGAAGTCATTAATATCTCTGCTGTTAATGCCCTGTCAGTCAGATGCATGACACTGGTGCCTTGTTCATGTTATAACATCTGGACTTTCTTTTCCTTTTTTTGTTTCCAACTGATAAGCGGACAGCTTAAGTAGTTCTAACAGGAATTTCTAACATGAGCGCATGCAGCCCGGTGCTTCCAAGCCAGCTGTGGTTAATTTTGCAAAAGTTGTAAAGGTGAAGTGTTTATGGTACAAAGTGTTTACGGTACAAAAGATAAAAGACTTAGAAAAGTAATCAGAGGGAACATATTTCCTCACTAGATGGCAGTATGTCCATGCCATTTTTCTACACAAAATAATTACAAACTATACAGAGTTCCATTTTTCCAACAGTAAATTGAAAACCTGGTCTCCAATGCGTACTCAGGGAAACAGAAGGGAAGCATGGAACTCCTAATTGTGCTCTTGAAAAAACCCACATCTCTCTGCAGATGACAAATTAAGCAAGAAATGTCTCAACAAAGAGTAATAACTGCACTTTGAACTTCAATGCACAAACATATGCAGCTTCCTTACTGGTGCAGAAAAAAACCCCAACTGTTTCTCATGAAAAATACTTTGCACAAAGGCTTGCTAAAGGAAGTAAAACAATTTCTCCCATTTCTGTTCTTCATGCCACTGCAGTTGAAAGCAAGACCACAGCCTTCAGAGCATAGAACCAGACCTCAAGTGCCCTTGACAAAATTCTGGATTAATGATTAACTTTTTTCAATTAAGAACACCAGACCCACTTCATGAACAAACAAAGCAAGATCATTCAAGAGTACGTATATGCTTTTCAAAACAATAGAGATCATCAGAACTCTCAGGAGGTAAACTGGTATTATTGAGTAAACAGCCAGGTCTACAGATATTCTTAGTTTCTAAATTAAAAAAAAAAAAAAAAAGGCTAGTCTCTGTAATAGCTGTAGCAGAAGGAAAGTTCTAACATATATATAAAGAGAGCAGCAGAGATCCAAAGACATGTGTGACTGATCATAAATAAAAGAGGTATCAAACCAAGAAAACAACCCCATAAAATGTCTATGACGGTTACAAGTATGTGGTAAAAAATCCAGTATGATTAAATAAATAAAAGTTTGTTTCATTTTTTTTTACATTGGCATAACCAACCTGGTCAATATTGAGGCGAAGCGGCATTAGTGAAACACGTAAACAACATTCCTGTGGGGATCTACCAGACTCTGGACGGACATGTAATGCTTTAACTGTTAACTGAGAAAAAGCAACAAGATAAATAAAAGTAGTAACATTTACAATTATTAAGTCTCAGAATGCTAGCTAGAAAAACATTGACTACAACATCTCTGTACTAATCTGATTCCACTTACCAATTATAAAGCCAGTGTTGAATAAATAACTTACGGATGTTATAAAAAAGAAAATTAAAGTAAGAAAACCCAAAAAAACCACATTCATAAATCCTTTATAGAACCAGTAAGACTACAGTATATTACCAAACTACAACTCTCCAAGTGCAGTGAACAGTCTACTCGTACTCATACAAGCAGATGTTTGTTCAAAAACAAAATCTGAAAGCTACCAACGTAGTCCTGTACATCTACTTTTTTTAAGCTAACAAAATCTCACACACATTAATACCTGACATACTAATATTCAAAATGACTTTAAAATTAGTTTTAATATCCACGAGCAGTCGAGCAAATAACTATCAACAAGTTCTATTACTCCAGCGTTCCTTCTGCAAGATTAAGAAATGTATACAATCTCCACAATGATAGTCCAACCACTGTAATTATAATGAATTAATGGATTCCATAAACATACCATATTTGAATGCGCTTTTCTGGGCATCTCCTTACTGCAGTAGAGATAGAGAAATTTATTCATCTGTGATGTAGCTAAACGATCTCTAATCTCCAGGTCTTGAACAATAAAAACCTGCCGTGACACTGGCTGCTCCAACAGACTGGATTCACCTTCTGCACTACCCGGAGGGTATACCTCATGCTGGAATTTCACCTTTTAAAAAGCAAAGAAAACCAGCATAATCAGCTTCAGTGAAAAACAACCTTTAGCAACAGAAGAGAAGGCTCCACGGAGACCTTATAGCAGCCTTCCAGTACCTAAAGGGGGCCTACAGGAAAGCTGGGGAGGGACTCTGTATCAGGGAGTGTAGAGATAGCATGAGGGGTAATGGTTTTAGACTGGAACAGTGGAGGTTTAGATTAGGTATTAGGAAGGTGAGGCACTGGAACGGGTTGCCCAGGGAAGTTGTGGATGCCCCATCCCTGGAGGTGTTCAAGGCCAGGCTGGACGGGGCTTTGAGCAGCCTGGTCTAGTGGGAGGTGTCCCTGCCCAGGGCAGAGGGGCTGGAACTGGATGACCTTCAGGGTCCCTTCCAACTCTAACCATTCTATGATTCTAATATTACTTTAAAAAAAAAAAAGCAACAACCAACCAAAAAAGCCCATACCACACATAAGAAATTCAAAAGCCATCTACTATTTCAAATTTACAGAAGTAATATTAGGATTTCTGAAAACTATTCAGATTTTTGCAAATCTAGCAGTAGAAATCTTCTAATTCCTAGTTGTGTACATGTTCATATTTTAGGATGCAAATTCAAGCCAAAACAAAGAGTCAGTGTAAGACAAAGAGCAAGTTTTGTTTTCTGTTTTAGTATGACTCTGCTTTTTTCCTCTCAATCCTGACATCTTTCTTACATCATGCTGAAGCCTGTACCAGGCAATCTTGCAGTTCTTGGATCCTACAGCTTCTACGCTTAGGAAAGTAAGGTTTTTCCCCCTACCAACAGACTTCGCATGTAGCTTCTTCCAGTCTCAGTTTCCTTTTTCTTTACTCACTTTAGCCTATAGAAACTCTAATCCATTACCCTTCTTAAACTCTAAAGAATTCTGAATTCTCTCCTTTTTCTCGTCTCTTGATGTAATTCTCATTTTCAAGCAAAGACCTGTGGTTACCTACAAATCGTTCCCTGTCTCAATGACCCACACCGCATCCTTGCCTGCAGTGTAGTGAAGCAGAGGACACATCGCAAGCTGAACAGTGGCCTCTACTGCTCGGATACTGACACGGTAAGAAACACCGCATTTAAGGGCCCTGTATTCAAGATACACATGATAATGAACATTTTCAGTGTTGAAGAGAAAAATAAATGTTTATCATAAATACTGCTCAGAAGCTTTACGGTTTTGACACTTGTCTTTTCTCCTTAATTTCTTGTTTAAACATTATTAAGTTTTGTACCAAGTTAGGGATACAAGTGGNNNNTAGGGGGGGGGGGGGGGGGAGTAATTATGCCTTAGCACTAACACCAACTCATTAAATACCTGCAAATTAGGAGAGATTGCTGCACTTCTACATAGGAAGTTTTCCATGTGAAATATTAAATGCTTCCTTTTTTTCCCTTTTTTTTTTTTTTATTGCAACGTCATGGTTATTTTAGAAAAGCCTAAAGTAAGTATCAAACATTTCTGGCAAGCTTGAAGTGATAATGAGATGAATTTTCAGCTCTAGAAATGCAAATAGATGCATTTAGTTTTATGTAGTATGTTTCATGTTTATGGAAATGTTTGAGAAAACCTTATTTTAAAAAGGTTTTGTTATTGATCCATTTAACATGAAGTTTGGTTAACTCCTTGCCAATATCCTTCATCACAGCACCAGAATCAAGCATCGAGTTTCCATGAGAGAGCTAAGCACAAGTTTAAAAACCAAGACTAACATACTTATGCCTGAAGGGTGCTAAATACGTTAGAGGAAATAGAGGAATGATGACGTGATATAACTGGATGTTATTTAATATCCAGTTATCATCAACTGATACACCGAGTGTCTCAGCAGCTCTACATCCCAGTTATTTTGCTAGAATATCTAATTTCTTAATAGGTATATCAATTCAGAGCAGAACTGAAGACAGAAAAACAGAACAGCAGTTGGAAAATGTGGCTATAATAAAAAAAAACTTTAAGATTATAAGTATCCTTCATCTTTAGAAACATGTTTGTTCAGCAAGTAAACAATACCTTGCTAGAAGAACAAATAAATTTTTTGTTAAACAAATTCTAAATTCATCACCTTCAAAGTGATTGCTTAGTTGTAGATACTAATGGAAGAAATCCTACTGAATTCTAATAGAAAGCTGTTATCAAAAGGATATAACATGTAAAGATATTCACACAGACAGTCATGGCTGAAGCCGTTTCTGTCATTCACCTTGCTTAACTGTATTTCCATTAGGAAGTCTGGGTTTCGTCCTCTTCCCCCACTTGCTGTACTCCGCCCGTGTCTCGTTGGTGTATGAGACGGAGAACTATGGGGACTTCTGGGGAAATTAAAAAGAAAAATACGCTTTCACAGGTTAAACTTAAAGCTATCTCACTGTTAATCTAAAAGCACGTATGTTTTAATGGATACAGCTTACTAGCATTTTAATGGTTACAAGAAAAAAATAGTAGGAAACAAAAAAAATATTGGAAGTTGTGTTACTATTAACCAAATAAATACTTTCTTTTTATTGTTGAAGTAATGCATACTTAGCAGAATGCTACGTGTATGCTTCCCACCAAATTAACATTCATAAAGCACCTCCTTAATTTCAGGTGCAGTAACATTACTCACTCTTTAGTTTACATGACATCCTGAAATCCAGACTCCAGCTACCATAGCACTAGTCTCTTATGCTCCTTAAGCCCCAATCACTTTAGGAAAATTTAACTCCCAATATTACCCTTAAAAACAAACCCCATCTCTCCCATCCCCCCAGAAAACACCAAAACCAAACCCAGCTTGTCCAGGTTAAGACACAGGAAAATTAGAACACTAGTGTGTGGAATAGGAAGATTCTAGATGATCTTTAAGGTCCCTTCCAATCGAAACCATTCTATGACTGATTCCTTGTGAGGAGGGAGCAAAGCAGCAAGTGAGGGGGACTTGAGATTGAATGGTGAGATTAACCTTAAATCAAAGGAAAACTTAGTATTTTTAAACATTCTAATCTACAGAATTACATCAAACACTTACACGAAACTTTTAGCTGGAGATGTTGGTGGTGCAGTCCCAAAATCCCTTCCACCATAAAGATGCCAAATAAGAGAGATTTCCTTTACAACATAGCGTACCAGGGGAACAGGAAAATGAAGGGGAGCTTTGCTTGTGTCTGTTTTTTTTATAGGTTGGCTGAAATGATTTTCCCTTATGATAATTGCATCATCAACCATTATTTTTATTACTGGTTCTTCCTCTTTTTCCTAATTAAAAAAAAAAAGAGCACGTGGCATTGAGAAGGTGAAATATGCTTTCTTTACTGAGATGTCTAATTCTTTTCTATGAAAAGAAGAGGAACTAGAGGACCTATTCTGCACTGTCTTCTAAAGCTTATACAACACAGGCTTGTTTTAGGAATGATTCTTATAAAGTAACTTAAAGACAAAAGCACATAAAAATAAACTAGAAGATGAGTAGTTAAAAAAATATTCTCATCCAAACTGTAAACAAAACAAGCGTTGAAAACAAGCAAAAGAACATGGAAGAGCCCAGGCTACCATATTAGCACTTCTGGAAACAAACAAGCTCAAAGGTAACTGGGCAAATACAGCTTCTAATTAGGGATCCAAAACTGCTTCTGTCTAAGAATACAACCAGAGATACTATGAAAAACATGAACACAAGCTGTTTTCAAAGAGTTTGAGTATAGTTTCCTAAGTCTTCTAACGCAGTGGACAGACAGTAGTGTAAAATGATACACACGCTTTTCTCTGAGGTTTGGCAAGGATCTTAGACCCATAAAAGCATTGAAAGCTTAGACTATGAGAGAAATGAATAAAAGATCAGAAGATGTGCAAAGCTGCTATTTTGATAACTACTGTATTTTGCTTAAAACATTTTTTGTTTTTCTAACTATGTCATTACTGTAATTCAAAATGTCAATGATAAAACATGACTAAGACTTAGGAAAACTGGCAATATAGTTTAACATAATATTCAGATCAGAGAACAATTACATACTGCTGAGATATAGAAACTTCATATATATTTGAAAATACTTGCATCCATTCCTAACAGTAACAATGCATTAAGTCCTTTCAAACACAAAGATTATTTTTCTGCTAGTCTGCCCACTGATAAAAGTATCATTAAGCAAACACAAGAAGCTATGAAGTCTAATTTGTCCAGGTCTTACATAGCCTTTTCTCTAATTCAGTTTATATATGGATTTTTTTAGTAATTCTCAAAGCTTCTTACAGCCACAGCAACTTTGGGTGCAAAAAGAATACAGAAATCATCGCTTTCTGCAGGAACATCTCCCATGGTCTCATTTATCAGGTGATGAGTGAATGAAGCATAAGTGGGACTTGGCTCTTGTGAGACATTTCCGCTTTCGTCTGGAAACAGGAAGAGATCGGAGCAAGATGGCTCCTGAGTTTGAGATCTGTCGTCCAAAACTCCTGGGAGTTGAAGGAGGGTGGAGAAAAAACACGTTTCACTGGAAAAATCTTTACAAAATATGAAAACATAACAGTTAAATAAAATCTTTTACTTCAATTACATCAAGAGAATTTGCTTATTATATCTTGAATCAATTCCTACTATAAATAAAATACAATTTTCAAAAATTAATCTACTGTACAACTGGAAGTGATTAAAATATAATCATAACTATTTACTAGTAGAGATGAACTGACCCGATATAGAAGAACTACTTGTAAAAAAACCCACAGATACAAAAAAAAATTTTTGTGTCCAAGTTTCTCATTCTGGTAGTAAGACCACAACATCAGTAACTTTCAGTACTACACTGACTGCTCACCATCCACCATTGCAAAGAGGACCATACGTCATGGAAATAGTGAAATTCTCCATTTGCAGTATAAAATCCTTAGCCAACTTAAACCTGGATTTAACTCTAGCCATAATGCCGAAGCCATAATCCCGTGATAAAATAAATCATCTTGTTTTATCTGCTACTTGAAAAATTTCCTCAAAGCTAAAAGTTCTTCCTGTGACTCAGAACTGTACCATCCTCCTGGACTACCTTCATACACATAACAGAGGTCTTTGATTCCTCCATAGCGCAGTATGCCATATAAACTTACACGCAAACTTATACTCCTAGAGAACTTGGGGTCTTGACAGAGTCCCACAAAGTCAGACTCCTTCCTTGCTGTTTTCAGTATCTCAGTAATGTGTATTTGACTAGAATCTTAAATTACTTTTGCATTACTGTTATTAAAAGCAAGAATCTGTTTGATAGTTTGAAGACTTCCGACATTAAAAGGTACACTCCCCTTCTTGTCACAGCATCTCTGCATACACAAAAATTTCAATTTCCTTACAGAAAGGTTGTTACTTTATGTGTACTGATGCCTCCAGAGGATTCTTACCATTGGACTCTGGCTTCATGGCAGCAGCTGTCTGTTGAGTCTCAATTTCCTCCATTGCATCACTCATCAAATCCCGTAAAATCTGTTGTTCTGATTCAGCGAGGACTGTTCCATGGGAAGACGGTTGGCTAAAGGTCTCTACCTGTGGGAGAGGAACTACACATAGTTACATCTTAAAGACGACTACAATATCATGCTGAGTAAGATTTTGCTAAAACGGCTTGATACACAGCTCTTAAACTGCAAGAAGTAACGCCTTAACTTTAAGAATAATCAAGTGAGCTAAAACTCCAAGCTAGGTGATTCATGAAGTAGGTTAGAATATTAAGGTTCAGGGTATTTAGATTATCAGAGTACTTGGACAGCTTGTGTATGTCCTGGAATTTCCTTCTTTAGATAAGAATAAAGTACAATAGGTAAACGGAACAAGATATGTTAAAATATTAACTAGTGACCAAAGCAGGAAAAAAAAAAAGGGCACTATTTTACTCTTAAATGTATTTTAAGTCAGATACAATCTGTTGATTTCTTTGCAGGAAATCTTACATTCTTTGGAAATAGACGAGGGATATCAAAATAAAAACATATTACCAGGAAGCACAAAGTTAAGTTATTTTGACATTTTATACCTTCATTTTTGGCTTGCTAACTCCACGTTTAATCTCTGTCTTAGCAGGTGGATGTAAATCACCATAACTTGCAATATATTGTATAAGATTCATTAGTGCAGCACATGAATCAGAGCAGGTACGAATATGAATTACATCACTGGAACAGTGCAGCTCAAAACGGGGTTTAGTCTAAATAGCAAAAATAAAAAGAAAAGAATACAGGTTACATAAAAATAGCATCTATACACAGATGTTTTTAAATTAATTTACTTAACTAGTGAAAAAGGACTTAAAATAACAGCACATGTAAACTGAAAAACTTCCTTGATTCTAAATATAATGAAGTAATTTTCAAATCACAATCTGTCATGGAGATTTTACAGTTTGTTTTAATTGTGATTAAATACTTACTCTTTCCCCATCAGAATCAGATTTTACTGCTGTAATGGTTAGCTCCAGCAGTCCCATATCCATAACACGAACATAATCTGAAAGACGAGTAGTTTAAAAACAATAAAGTGAAATAAAGACTTAATAACAAATATCATCTTTACTGTGTAATTTTTGGCTATTAAACCATTAGAAATAGCATGAGCTTAAAAAGGGATCTTTTTTTGTCAAAACCTTTTGTATCTCTGCATTTCCTTCTTTTATGAGGATTACTCTCAGAGTTCAAGTTTCTCAAGCTACTCAATTCAAGAACTCAAATCTTTTTAATCCAACAGATCACTCCCACTGCTACCATCTGTGTGCAGTGTAATCTTTTAAGATATTTATCCTCATCCCATCTGTGTGAGTTAGAGAACTAGAGGCACACAGAAGCTGGGTGACTAAGCATCCTAGCAGCTTTTTAGTTGAAGTGAGAGAGGGGACATTTTCACACTGTACTAATCTTTTAGTACCCTAAATAACTTATTTTGCCTTTTTCTTGTTTAAACAAAACAGGCGTATCTTTACTGTCCTTCACTAGAGATCTGTTACCTAAGCTAAATACGCAGATTTATGGGTGCAGGGTTTCATTATTTCTCCAGTTCATTTGTTAAATATTGATTGAAGCTCCTCAGTCCTTAAAGGCTGTTATATGAACGAGAGCAAGCCAGTTGGTATCATTCTTTTCAGAACCTAGAACTCTGTGCCTTATAACACCTTTCAAGTTCAGCTATTTAGAATACATATGTCATAAAATAAATATATTTTATATAAAGACTTCTTTCTATGCCAACTCCAGATTTTTTTTAAAAATACGTTTTTTTTCCGATACCCATTATGGAACTGTAACAAGAAAATGAAGGACTTGCAAGCTGCTGTTCTCTGACATACCTCTGCATCCACAAATCCACCCTAGAGCACTCAGATTTTTTATCAACACTGCATTATTCATTCATATTCAACTTGCTGCTTATTATCTCCTCAGACCTCTTCTTCAGTAACCTTTATATATGCTGAATATGCCTGTAGTTCTGTTTCTTTAGGCTCTGCATTTCATTAGTCACATCTGAAACATCCTTACCTCTGTGGAGGTTCACCATAACAGTGTTGCATTTGTCAGACAGATGCAAAGCAGCTTCATCTAAAATTATCCTAACAGGTAAAAAAAAAAAAGATGAAATATACGTGCTAGAGAAATGCTGTTGAAAGCAATCAGTATAGAAAAAACGTACTTAAAAACACAAATATATCTAGCCTATCTTAAATCCAAACTCTTCACTTTAACCTTTCATAATTTCCAAATACATTGGTAATTAACCACTGCAAAATATTTTTGCCATCACTTTTTATTATCATCATTTTATTTGCATTTCAATCTATGTATTTGATCCTTCCTAGAATAAAAAGTAATGCTTTTGGCATATAGAATTAACACTTACTTTCTTTTTTGCCTTTTTTTTCTTTTCAAGAAAGTAAGAGACACATTGTTTCAAAGGTCATTTATATGGTTTTATCAATGGAAACAAGCAACTCCGCACGTTTCACATCAGAACAGGCATAACAGAATGAATATTCATCTAAAGTTGCAAGAAAAATGATTTAAAAGTAACAGAGATGTTCAGTAATAACTAAATATTTCCTTCATTAATACACTGTCTACAAATAACAAATCTAAGAAACTTGTAGCTGCTACTAATTAACAAAACAGACACAATTTCATTTCAGAACATCTTTCAACTGTACTAAAAATTGCAGAATTGCTAGTTGTTAAAGAAAGCAATCCAACTAAAAAAAAATAAATTATTAAACCTAATAAATCAGAAGGTTTACACATGAGCAAAGTGTATTTCAACAGATGCAAACCAGCATGCACATTTACACAACACAAACGCTTCCTAGGTCAAAAATGTAGACAGGCATTACAAGTTTTACAGGAGCTTCCCATGTTCCACAATCGCTTAAGTTATACCTGAGAGTAGAAGAGGATTTATCTACTGCAACACTGCTGGAAATGCTGAAAGTTTCAACAGTAAGTAGAGATCTGACTGGCAAAAACAAGGGCCTAAGAAAAAATAGGAAAAAAAAAATTAATACTCTGTACCCGTTTAGAAGTGCCATCAAAGTCTTTTAGGTTACCTAACTAGATCTTCCCAGGCCTAGGCAAGGGCTTATCCTACTTTAAATTGCTTACAGTTTAAGGGGTTTCTGTTAAGTACTTTTTCCAAACAAGCCCAAATAAATATTCTTTACAATATGCAAACTCAAGTGTTCCTAAACAATAAATATATAGCTGCAGTGCCACCAAGTGACATACACTTGCATTTTATTTACCTGTAATCAAGAGCACAACTCCACAGATGTACATGAAAAGTTGTAATTGTAGCTGGAGGATTATATCCCAGAACAGGCTCATCAGAAATATTCAAAAAATATAAAATCTAAAAATCACAAACATATGATTATAATACTTCAATATCTGTTAATAAACAATTATGCATTAGAAAAGAGAAAATCTGTAACAGGTAGGACAATAAAATGTCTGATTAGTGGAAGAAAAAGGAAGTAAACCATCTCAGAGATTTAAAGGTGATTAACCCATATCTGAATACAGAAAAGCATGGAATGTAAACAGGGAAAAAAAATCCAACATCCAAACCTCAACCTCAGAGGTGTGGAAAAAATCAGTCCACAGACATGCAAGTGGCTACTTGTACAATCCCTCACAATCCATTTTTAAAGCATTTCCTAAATACAGTCTCATTCATTTGTCTTTGCAGTTGTTATTATAGCGTTAGTATTTTCTTTGTTCTCTTTATCTGAAAAGCCAGCTTTTCTTGGAATACTGTACATTGTTAGTCATCTTCAAGTTATCTTTTTCTTTGGGAGGGGCGGGAAATATGCTCAGAATCAGAAATACGTGCACATTCATTGTATATACTGGTTTTTTTATGTATTACTGCATAAAATAAACTCCTATCCTTCTCTCTCAAATCTGCTACGCTGTTTAAGTTCTTCTTAAATTACTCCAAGCCTGGGGCATACCAACACTGCTAGCCTTTTACCATTTCCTCTACCTACTTCGTTGGCCGATTTTTTTATTTCCTCTGCCCTCTCCAAAAAAGATTCCCAAGTGCATTACAGGGAACGTTAATTGAGCAAAAATTCACAGAGCAAATAAGCACACACAGTGTAAAGCAGGCTACGTGAGCACATAAGAACACCACGCTGAGAAGAAAGCAATGACGCAGCCAAAGAGTCCAAAGCACTAAGTTCAGCTCCATGCAGTTATACAATAAAGACGCATGTAAAAATAAGCATATCATACATATTGGAGGATAAGCTTGAATGTCAGGGTTTACTATCTGCAATCCAGTGTGGTATAAGTACATGCTACTGTGCTAATGGCGTGTCCCAGCTCACGCATGTTTATACACGGCTTCCAGATCACAGGTCTCCAACCCTGACTGCTCCGCTATACCTCTGCATCCACACGTACCAGTACAACCCTTCAGTTCAGAAGTCTGTGTTACAAGCACTTATGTAAACTGCTGCTTACTACTTCCCCAAAGCCACCTTCTCCCTTACTGCTATTCAAATGATGTACAACAGGAAACACATAAGGGACAAACCAGGACTTCAGGAATGAAGTGAGCAGAAGGGAAAAAATACAGAAATGCTTACAGTGCTGCCAGCAGCACGTTTGTTTTGAGGGTGGTTTTTTACATCAAGGATTACACAAGTACTTGGGTAGCACTGGACTACTGAGATTCTCCATCTGAACTTTAAAAAACCAAACAAACAACGAAACAAAAGACACCAAAAACCCGCAAAACCTCCCTGACATGCTGTGGGCAGAGATGTAGGATGATGAGAGGAACTGTAGCAAATGAATACACAAATAAGAATTTAGGAACAAGACTACTGTCCATCAGTGGTCTCACAGAGAGACAACGAAGAAAGTAAAGAATAACACTTTCAAGAGCCGAGTAAAATAATAATACATAGCCTAACACAAAGATTTTTCCATCAAGGTTTAGTTTGATACTTAAAGCAGTTGTTAAAGCAACGAGACTGAAATTGAAGATGTAGTCGAGAAAACTGTAGCAACCTGACCTGTTCATGCCAGCTTAAACCCGAAGGCAGTACCCTGTGCTGAAGGGTGGCTCCTCTTAGTCCAACAGCAACTAGAAATTCCTGCACAAGAAAGTTGCACAAGTTAGTTTACATGAAATACATGTAACTATTTGACATCTAGATTATGAAACAGTCATCCTTCCCCTTCCAGAATCTCCAAGTGTCTAGAAATGAAGAAAGGACTGGGCCAAGACAAAACATTAAAAAAACACCCTTGCTTCCTAATACAGAAGCCCTGGCTAATAGTCTAATACTTTTTGCAACAGATAGTTCAGAAACGACAATTTTGTGGTGGTGGCAGAAAGGAAGGCTACCCGGTCATTCATTCTGGGATTCACCAGGAATTACCAGGGGTACCAGCCCAATGTAGTTCTTCCTTACGCTGTTCAAATCTGAGTCCACTGAAGCCCCCACGGCACTGTGCTGGTATGCAGATTCCTTCCTCTGTAGATAACTCTACGAACCTGTTTGTCACCACTATGCCAGCTAAGAGGTCATCTTTTAGCCATGCTAATGAATGCTGCCATCAAAGCCAGACTACCACTTATTTACCAGTGCCACTCCAAATAGGTAAGCAAAGGCTGCCCATTAGATGACACTGCTAGTAAGCTGAGCAGAAAGCTTTTAACTCTTTGTATTTGTTCTTGCCCAGTTTGGCACCAGATTAAACCTCAACCAAAGAAAACCAAGAAAAAGATCAACTGACCAAGAAAGGCAATCAGTAAAAAAAATAGAGTGTGACCAGCAAAGTGAAGCATTGGGAGAACTAGGAAGTTATGCTGATAACTTAAGTTTTACAATCCACCCAAAAGATTCTAACAGAAAATTATAGTTTGAGGATGAATGGCTCAGAATTATATGGTTTCTTCATCTATACCCCTTGCAACTCCACATCTAGATGCTTCCATATAAACTGAGATAACTCAATTTCTAAAAGCACAAATTTAAAAACACAAACCTTTGTATTGCTCTCTATTTTATCTGATTGGATTTTGACTGCGACAGTCAGCATGCTTGGAGAATCCACTCCTACGCCATCTGAAGTAGTCCTACTAAGACCATCTTCTTCAGAAAAACAAATGGTAGGTTCCAACCAATGGGGACGTATTGTGCTGGGCAGTCGCACTTCAGAGGAAGGGACGACCCCATCTACCAAGCCTGCAAAAAGATTTTAGAATGAGTTACCTCATGCTCCAAAGCTGTTACTGCTGAAGAGTTAAGAAAATCCTTTTTACGCTTAATGCCTTTAAAATTATTTTAATTACCGAAGTTAGTCACGCACACCAACAACCAAAAATTGTGAAGGGGACGTTACAGGTGATCCGATATTTAAAACCATGGTTCTAGCTGAAATCTTCAGTGTGACTATAGGGTTTGTTTTTTCATTTGCCCAACAATTGGCAAAGTTGAAATAAAGGACAGAAATCTCCTATGGGTTACATAGAAAGACAGGAATATGTCTCTCCTTTTCATTTTATGAGATGGTGCCAGGTTAACCTCTAAATACACAACAATTAAACCTTACACTGAAAATCCATTACCTTGACTACGACCGATTCAGAGACATTTGAGGGGAAAAACCTTAAAAGGTTTAACTACATGGGCGTTACCAGCCATACAAACTACAGAGTGAACTTAAAATTCTTCACCTGCTGACTATGATTAGCTACCCAGGAAAGACAGAGCAGCCACTGGTAACCTGTACCTTTTTTTAATTAAATAACCAATAGTGTGTAGGAAGTGTGTACTTTCATAATAAAGAACAGACTGTACAGCTAATTTGTCAGAGGACCACAATATCTTTAGAGACCTGCAGGTGCGAAGGGAAGTTTGAGCTAAACTGTAACTAAGTAAATACAGTTATCATGAAGTTGTATTACTGTAGAGCATTAGTCATGAACTGAATCTATTGTGACAAATGATACACTATTAGAAAAAAAAAAGAGAAAAAAAGAAAAGAAAAAAAGACAGCATTTCTCCTGAAAAACTTCAAGCTTATCTCAATACCAAATTTAGTCCCAGAGCCACCCCAATCCCACCCCTACCTTGATGATATAAATTGAGGCTGCTAGAATGGAGACAAACATAGTGTCTGTCCTCAAAGCCTTCATATTTAGTCACGCTGAAAAGTGAACCGCTGTTGAACTCAAACCAGAATTCGCCGTATTTTCCTTCCACTGTATTTCCATCATCCTGCTGAAGGAAGAACAGAAATGATAAAATGATTGCTTGCTGAGTTTGCTGCCGTTAGTGTAAACTAACATAACGCTTGCTACCAATACGTGTTTTCCTGCTTGTATTTAGTTATTCTCATGTAAAGCAAACAGAATTGCTACAATATTGTGTTGCATTATTGTCTAGTTATAGTACAATTGTATGAAGATTACAGAATTACTGTTCTAAACACTCGTTCCTTCCAAAACCAGAACATACAGCATGAAGGGAATCCCACAGTCAAAACAGAACGACTCTTTCCAGCCCCCGTGTCTCACCTTTACATCTGTGAATATTGACACTAATCCATGCGTCACATTTAGCAGAACAGACAGAAAGCTTTGTGAGTTCTTATTCTGAGAGTCAAGCTTTTTCCTTCTGCGTGAACGATAGTTTGGATCAACTGTGGAATAATACTGCAGTGTTTCTTCCTCAGATCCACTCTCATCATCTAATAGATAAAATGAAAAACAATTAACTCTCTAGCTAGTACACATATTATGCCAATAATTCATTGTATTTTCCATTGGTAATGTGATTCAATTTCACACTTATTTTACTTAAACAGTAATCTACATTTTCTTTTTGGTTTAAGTAAATCCTTTCTTATAAGTTTGCAAATTCTTTCCACTATCAGTTTAATCACTTCAGCCAATTATGCTTTCAAATCTCTATAGTTCTATATGATTTATTAAGTGTATTACCATAATTAACTGCAGATTTAAATTGACTAAAGCTGTCTTTACTGAAAGTGTTGATGAGCTGGCTGGCCACAGATAGTCCAACACCGTAAGAAAGGTTTTCAAATGTTTCTACAGGAGATGGAGCAGTGGGTTCCCACAACAATAAATCATTGCTGATCCTAGGAAGGAATACATTATCATTATACAAAATATATGACTATATTCCTATAAGGCGAGTCAAGCAATATTTCTTTTGCAGACTTCATATAACAAATTGCAGAGTTCATAAACAAGGAAGAGAAAAAAGTTCAAAAGCACAAGAAAGAGTAATGTATTCATGAGCAAAAGCAATAAGTAATGAAAGTAACTTTTTTCTGTAATTATGGTATGCACATATCAAAGTCTAACATTTGACAGTGACCCAAAAGCCTCTATTCATAGGTGTATATTAGATCATTAGGTTGGAGGGGGTGTAACAAAATCCTATTTTGACTACATCAATTTTCAAACAAAGTTGGAGGAAACATTAATTCTTTTGATTTCAAGTGAGTTTGTGTCTGTATGTATGTGACATTCAGTACTGAAGTACACCGACAGAATATTCAATGAAGGATTCAGCTTTGCCACTTTGGAAGTGAAAAAAGTGCTTTGGAAGCAAAGCAATGCCAAACAGAAACTAAAATCGATCAGCATCTCTCTTCATGCATAGCGTAATACCAATTTTTCAGTTGATTTGATCTAGCTGTATTCCTTTGTTTTTCAGACAGAAAACTAATAAATACTGAACACCTATCGGCAAGCTGGGCTCACTTTCTCTACATTTTTGTAAGCCCTTGTGAGGCTGACAGAACTGGGCTGTTAGGGTTTTTTCCCCTGCCTGCCTTGTGGACTCTTAATTTTTAGATGGAGAATCACTGAATAAAAAGGAAAGAATAAAACTGAATGCAACATTTTTTGAAGTACAATGATCTATTTATAGAGGAGAATTCAGAAAGATTAGAGCAAAGTGAAACATTGCAAACAGATCTGAACAAAGTATTCACTGAAAGCAAAAGACTATTTAACTTCATCCTTTGTTCACAAAATCTGCCAAACACTTTTTAGCAGCAGGCTGCTATAGCGTCAATCAGATATATGACAGTGGCGTTTCTTATGTTAACTTGGAAGAATATTTATATAGCATTTTATGTTTTTAGAAAACTATACAAATGAATTCCTGATAGAGCTGCTCATTCAATTGCTTTTATCAACGATGAATAACAGAACCAAAAGTACAGGTCATGATAACCAAGCAAAACAATTATCATACTTGCCTATTGTAAAGTTTTTCATAAAAGCTTTTGTTTGGTAATGTTAAGTGAATGTTTGGTAACATGAGTTCCAGTACATAATGAGAATTGCTAATTGTTTTATCCTGAAACTCAGTCATTTCAACCACATCTCCTGGCATCACCATCTGAAAGAAGAGAGAAAAAAAAAACTAAAAAAACCACTTCAATTTAAAAAAAAACAAACCCAAAACTGGAAACCAGAAGATGCATACAAAGTAGTGAGAATATATTAATTTTGTCTACCGTAAGCACAAAGCAATAACAAAATTCTGTAGTACCTCTTCATTTTCAAACATAACCCTACGAGAAGAAAAAGGAGAAGGCTCTGGTCTTCTAATATCACAGACATCCTTCAAAGAATGAGACCCTCCTTCTTCTTCCTCTTGAAAGTTATTATCACCTTCTTCCTCCTCAGCTGCTATCCTTTCCAGAATAGAGTGCACAGCCAAAGGGTTTATTTTCAATACAATCCTGACATTGGAGAAGTTACACAGAATAAGCCATTAGAGATGCTGAGAATTTTTATACTGATGCACAGTCACACGTCCCCTAGCTCTACCTGCTAGCCATTAAATGCACATAGACTAAATAGCTCAAAGACCAGGGATTTTTTTATTAGACAATAATGTATTTTATTAGACAAACTGATACTATTACGAAAAACACCAAACTTATAGGCACAAAGGGACACGGAAAAGAATCATCAGGCAAACAGGTAGTGTCTGCTTTTCTCAACTCCATCAGGTGACCATTAGGTGACCTAAGAAAAACCCAGTGCTCTCCTAAATAATGCTTGTATCATTAGAATATCAACAGCTATTAAAAAAAGCTCTGCTACACGACATAGCGTATTACATGTACACACTTACAGAAAAATGTATTTGTACCGTTATAAAAGAAAACCATGCTGAAAAAACGTCCATACAAACATGCTGTCAGAGAGCCACTAAATTTTGTAGCAAATATCATATGTGGCAAATCCTGCAGCAAATCTAAAATTGCATCTTTAAACAATCTTATTACATGCTACAGTTGTGAGGTTCTTCTGTTCAGTAACTCTGAAGTATTGTATTGCCTTACTTGTGATATAAGCTGCAATAATTCAGTCACAATGTAATTATCCTTATTGTTGTTACGGCTCTATAATAGCTTAAATGAGTAGTTTAAGGCACAATTCAACTGACTTTTTTTGTTGTTTGGTATTCAGTCTTGAATGCAAAAGTAGGAGAACAGGTAAAGTGACAAAAAAAACAAAAGTGGGAGAAAGTTTTAAGTCTCTAAGTCACCTCACTTTCACTAAGTTTACTCAAGTCTACACAAGAAACTAATATATATTAAAACAATCTTGCATTATTATAAATATGGAAGTCTGGGTTGGTTTTTTGTGTTATAAATTCCTGGGGTTTTTTCAATAGCTATATGTTCTTTCTTTGCAAATTATTTTAAAGCATTTACCACACAGGCAGTCTGCATTAAAATTAGAAGAATAACAGTGCTTCATAAAAATCCAAACAACCCGCATTAAAAAAATAAAGCATTATTTTACCGAGGCCAGTCAAAATTGTCTGATGACGATGTTATATCTCCGTCTATGCCACCAGACACTTGAAAAAATTTTATTGGTGCTTCTGCATTATCTTCTTCAAATGAACCTGAATAGAAAGATTTTTAAAAAATTAACACAGGAATAACAACAGCTAACTTCAGGTTGCCCACTCCTCAGGCTGGAGTCCAACAGGCTAACTGTTCAATGCTATTACTAAGTACTCATGCAAATTTTGTCATCTTTTCCTCCAAAAATTAAATAACAATTTTTAGAAACAAAAATTATTTCACATTATCTTCTAGCTAGCAGCAGTTTGAAAACCAGATGCTTCTAATGCATAGATATCTGCGTTTATATTTAGAGCATCACTAGCATCCCTACATTATGTCACAGCCTCGAGAAGTACATGGAATGACAAGTCAGCAGAGAAGGTTGCAAACATAAACCAGTCTCACAGATTTATTACTTTGAGAAAACTTTAAAACTTTTCTATCTCTTAATATCTTTCAATGACAGCTATTTAGGATATCATTCACTTCATTTCTAAACTAGACCTGAGATTCATAATTTGCATAGCTGTAGTATCCCTCCGCAAATCTACAAAACTTACCCTAACACAGTGATAGAGATCCCAGAGCTACCCTAAATTGAAACAAACTGATACAACAATATAACAGAAAGTAAGAGAAATACTAGCTCAGATCTCAAACACACGAATGCAAGCACTACACCTACATACATTAGTCTCTCCTCCTAGTAGTATTATTTTGACCTATGCTGATATTTAGTACAGAACACCAAAATGCAGCAGAGATATCTGCTCCAAAATTCAGGAGAATAGTCACTCTTTTGTCTCAACTACGTAATACCTGGGAAAATAAAAAAAGACTATTTTAATATAATGTTAACATTCTTACCAGTTAGCTCTTTAAAGGTAAGTTCTAATTTAACTTGTTCTGGAGTTGATCCTCCTACAAACTCAGTTTTAAATTCCATATCTGTAAATTC
Organism: Stercorarius parasiticus; assembly: GCA_013396915.1. Classification (NCBI taxonomy): domain Eukaryota; kingdom Metazoa; phylum Chordata; class Aves; order Charadriiformes; family Stercorariidae; genus Stercorarius; species Stercorarius parasiticus. The sequence continues at coordinate 895,206 of VWZL01005774.1, forward strand.
AAGATGAAGAATCTCCTTCTGAAGCGATTTCTTAAACCATGGTCCTCTTTCCTGATCTGACCGTAAGTCAGGTATTGGGAAGCGAACAGAGAGATTTAATGCTGGAGCATTGACTTGAACTGAAACTCTACAGTTCGCAGGAGTATGTGAATCATCCAGAAAAACTTCAGTAAATGCTTTATGCTAAAAAAAAAAGTAAAGAAAAAAATCTAAATTAGAAAAAATAGCACTAAAAATTACTATGGAGAAGCTTTTGATGATGTAATACCTAAAAATGAAAGAGATCCGTTTTTCATATATCAGACAAAACACACATAGTAGGACCAATTTTATTACTCTTAGGATATTCTTCCATTATTGGTGCTGTTAAGATTCCACTTAGTTAGAAGTTAAGTATTTGCAGAGATTAGCAATCCTTCAAAAATGGCTATCTTTGTATTTTTCTCCTCTTAAATTAGAGTGTGAGTACCAAACAATACTCAAATGCATTTAGGAAATATGTGCCACAGATATGGTTTTTAAAAAAAAAAAAAAAAAAATGCTGTTGTTGAGAAGCCAGGACCTACTATCATGCATATTTGCCTCTTTCAGTAAATCATGGCTTCCAGCTGATGTCACTGATGTGTCATTCAAAACCTCCCTGAGAATAGCTTATTGCTGACCATCATTGAAAAGAATCAAACTGTCAGGACATAACCATATTGATACAAATTACTGATGTCTTACAAAATTTTTTAAAAAAAGGTTTCTCTTAAATAAGTCTTAGTCTTAAATACTAATTTTTCTGTAATCAATCAATGTAGCAATAAAATTACATGAAGATATTTGTCGCTGTGTAGAAAATCAGTTAATTGCATTAACCCTTTCTCATGTATTTCAAGAAAAGCCTTCAAGTTTAATGTTATTGTTGTAAATATATTAACACTTAAATCCTACTGACAACCTGAACCACAACAAACAAGCTAACAAGCTCCAACTTCTTCTGTTGGTCTGTGATCACTAGAACACAATGCATGTTCCCCATCCTTTCTGTTACCTACCCCAAAAAGCAGGTAAGGCACAGCAGAGGCAACCAAGCTGACTGTGACACCTACAGATTTCAATAAAGTGGAATTATCAGCAACAGTTTATATCAGCAGCTGGAGAGCATGATGGGACAGATTAGGAATTAGAAGTCAGCCAAGATTCCTCTTTTTTGCCCAGCTCTGCTTGCTTCAAGAAGATGAGAACTTACGCAGTTTGTGAAGCAGCTATCATTGTCTTAGGTCTGTTATCAAGCATGCAATCGCTGAATCTAAAATAAGTATCTATGTCAGATGGCTACTGTTCTGTATCAGAAGTTAAAAAAATAAACCAAAACAAACAAAACAAAATAACAAAAAACCAAAGTACGAAAAGTACTTTTGGTAGCACAAGTCAATCAGAATTAGCAATCTCAGGCTTAGTGCCATCCTGCCTCCCTCCTGCAAAAAATCAGCAAGTTTATTAATCAATTTCACTTTTAACTTACCAGATTTATGTGCTTGTTATAAGAAGCATACATGTGAGATGCCATCATCTCCACTGTAGTCAGTTTCTGTGGTTGAAGTAATGAATTTAATCTGTCTACAATACTAATATCCAGCTCACAAAACACTGGACTTAATTTAATTTGTAACTCTGCTTTCTGTGGAACAGAACTGAGTCTCCCTTGACTACCCTGAAAAGAAAGAGAAAAAGCACTAAAATCCTTAAAAACAATATAGTGGAACAAATTATAACAACTGAGATTTAAGGACCATCTGTTTTACAAGAAATATACCCTTCTGTTAAAATGAACAAGGCTATTATACAGCACCTTGGTGTTTTTAATCTTCCACCTTACCTGAGGTCCTCTATTATCTGAATGCTTATAATGAAGCTGAAGGCATGGCATAGCACGAGAATCATTTCCTTCTTCAGAACGAAACGTCAGCAGCTTTAGAATAAAAGAGGGAGTTAAAAATACTTAATAGATACGGAGGAAAGACTTGCCCCAGGAAAAGATATTTATGACATTTTACCTAGAACAGACAGTAGGTAACACTACATTCAAGTCATTGAACAGAGCCCCAGATCAAGTGCTTACTCAATCCACTTATTCAGCCACTTTACTGGATGTCTCTGACCATTAAAAGAGCTGGAAGAACAATCATCACCCAAAGAAAGCTTCGCATTGCTCAAGTCTATTGATCAGTTTTTGGAACACATTTAGTCTAATTCCCAAACTGCGCTAAGCAGTTAATGTTTAAAAGAGAAGTAAACTAGCAAAGCCTGGCTACTTAACGCTATTTTTGTCAGGTATGACAACAGGCTGGTTCACTATTTGAGCTTGCAATTAAAATATAAGCTGCATCTTAAAACCAGAAAATCTTCTAAAAAATTTAAAAATTAAAAATATTTTAAAGTTACAACTATTTTAAAATCTAGCATTCTCGGTTATACAATTAATATTTCTTTTCTATTGAACTCCCTGTATTTTTTACATACCTCTGTATAGTGAGGCTGAATGGAATGAGAGTCAGTAGAAAAAAGGCATTCCAGAAACTCCATATCCCCAATGGATAAATCAGTACTAAAACTTCGAGAGGCAGTCCTTTGTCTTTGTTCATAAGACACTTTGATGCCAGTACCAATGAATCTGAATTATGAAAGTTATGAATTATGAAAAGTAGCATAAAACAATAAAAATTATGAAAAGTCAAGATTTAAATATGGAAAAAACAATCCCTACAATCCTTTTCAAAAAAATCAGTAAAACCGCCATAATTTCTTCAAAAATAATTAGAAACTTTTTCTTATAACAGATTATAGCTTTAGCAAGAAAAACAACGGAGCTCACATGTTACGTATTCAACAATGGTCAGTGTAGAGAAATTTGTAAAGAACACTTTAGACATCTAACCTGAAGTGCAATTCACATAAAGCTGGGAATCGAATATCCTTGTATAGACAATGAAAAAGTCAAATGCCTCAGGAATTCTAAATTACATGCATAAGGTAAGAGAAGCTATGTACACCCTTAAATATTTTACTTCGTACACTGTACTGGGACAGTAAAAACTTCTGGGGGGAAAAAAAAAAAAAGGGGTAACTTTACGACTTTGCTCAAACCTACTTTTTATCCCTACTGATATAATATTTTGCACTAAGAAGAACCCCAAGCTCCTTCAAGCAGAAATCTCTATGTTGGAATAAGGATGGTCCTGTAAAATACAGCTATTTTTAGCGAAATAATTTACTTAATGATTCTTGACTCTCTAGATTTCTGTGGTAGAAACTGTACCACGTTTAGTTCATCTATTGTTGAAAAAAGCTAGGTTGAATTTAATGCTTATGCATTTTTTTTATTAAAAAAAAAACAGTCTTTGAAAACAGATGTCAAAATTCAATGCTATTTTGAAATTAACAAAGAAGTCTAATGCAATTCAAATATTAAGTGACACAGTTCCTATGGAAATAAACTTACTTTATTGAAATTTACTTAAAAAATATTTTTGTTAATTATATTTATTAATAAGCAAAGTTATACCTAAGGTGATCATGAGAACAAGCTTCTGCAAATACTTCTCGGAAGGACAGAAAATCTTCTGTTGAAAACTTAACTGGCTCAATCTTTTCTATTCGGGTAAAGAAATCCCGAGCCATTGGTGTCAATGGGTTAAGGTTCAGTGAACTTTCAGGTGGGGGTAAAGGGTCAATATGAAGTACAGACACTGAGAAAGTTCCAACTGCCAGTCTAAAAAGAAGCTCAGGTCTGGATTCATCCACAGAAACAGATCTGGATGGAATAGCTGAAATACAAAATTAAGTTCACGTAATTTTTCAGCAATAACACATTTATAAAGTCATCTTACTTTTGATTTTCATTTCTTTTTACGAAGTTGTTGCATAACATTTAATTTCCAGAATTATCTAGCGAGCAGAATGCAAAACAACATTTTTACTTACATGTCCTTCTTAAGGAAGTCTGGTGAACCATGTTGGCTGTAAGTGAAGAACCTCTTGGAGGTTGTAGCTCTTGTTTGTTACAATCAAGAAAATCACCCCAAGTTGGCTGAAGCTAAAACAAAAATACGTATGATCTTGAAGTGGACAAATAGATGTTAGACATTAGATAAAGCATAAATAATAAGGTAAAGAAACAAAAAGAAAATACATACACAATCAATAGCATGCCATTTCATGGCATATTAGTGCTCAACTAAACAATGTAGGTAAGCTTTAATTTGGGCTACGCTTTCTAATTCTATGATCATCTACACCCACATGTTTTTAAAGCTAAAGTTCCTCCCTCCACGAGCGTATATTCTCCTCTGTCTCTGTAAAAAGCACAACTGTTCTCCATAGCTTTCATTATGTGAAACATTAGGCACGTAACAGGTTTGGGAAAGGGATGGTGACAGCAACAGCATAATTTTTTATGTTGTTTGAGGAATAATGTAATACAATTTTGTACTTTTTATTGTTATTGCGTGTGTAGTCCCTATTAAAAGAAAACCCAGATGGCAAACATGCAGTTATTAGAAAGAAAATAAATCATAAAGTGCCCTACATAAACTTCAAGGCATTTGAAAACAAATACATTCCATTTCCTGTCTTGCTAGCCAAACAGATGAGAAACTTTCGAATAGTATTCCATTTCTGCTATGGAAATCGTATCAGCTCTAAACACTTTCAATTGTCCTAGAATTCTGCGACAGTTCTTGATATTGCAAAGAATATTTATCCAACAGTTTCAGATAAAAGCGTTAGTTTCAAAAAGATTTTAAATGTAAGTAATACTATACCACTGTAGTGCTCAGTGGAGATCCTGCTGGTGTAGTTGTGTATGTACTGGTTAAAGACAAGTCTAGATCCATAGTTGGAGGGTCTCCGAGAGGTGGAAGGGAGGAAAGGCTGTGAGACATGTCCATTTCAGCCATTGAGAAGAAAACTTCTTCTTCTAATACGAACCATAGATAGTAAAGTGTTATTTTCTAATGAAAAAAAATAACTTTACTTTTAACAGAAATGTATTCTTAAATTCAGAAATCTAACTGCTAGGCAGAATAACCAGCTACGTGCATTATTTACAGCAGTTCCAAGTTCTCTTGACACTGAGGCTAGTACTATCTGTGGACAGAGATTATTTAAAAAAGAGCAAAAAACCTAATAAACAATAAAGCAGCTAAGTGCTCCATTTTCATATCCAATTTGACATAACTTCTGTAAATTCATACACTCTCCTTTTGACAAATCAAAGTTCATACTTTCACATGAAAATAATCAGCAAAAAAATATTCAAATAAGAACATAAATACCAGGGCAATGCAACTTTTATTCTATATTTAGTTTCCTTAACCACACATTTGTAAAGATGTTATGCTGTATGTGTATTTACTCTGTTGCACAGTAATATACAGATTACTGAACAGTTTTAATGAAACACTGAATCAAGTCTAGTCTGATACCTAAACTAGGTGTTAATTTGTTAATTTTTTACTCAACAGTACAATTAATAGCATACAATTATTCTACATCAAAGTTCTTTTGATACTTAAGTTAGTAAATTCAAAAGATGAACAGTCAGTTTATATAATCTTAACAACAGATTATTTGCTATGCTGCATCATCTTTTATACTTGCCACGACTAGAAGGCGTTCTGGCACTCTCTGTCTCATAGAAGCTTTGTTCGGATGATGCTCCTGCAGATAAAGACTCTTTTCTTAAATAACGTTTCAGCTCCATCTGAATCCGATACTCATCTTCCTGTTGCATAGGCCGGTTTTTCCTATCTTTATTTGACAATTCTAGCCTGCTTAGGCTCTCTGAATTCAAAAAAAGGACAGAAAACTCACTGTAATTTCCTTACCAGTATCCCAGAGAAAATTCAAAAATGAATCTGAAAATTAACGAGTTGTTGTTGTGGTGTGTATATGTATACATATATATGCACCAGTGTATATATATACATATCTGTTGTACATCAGTTGTCTATATATATGCAAAATTTTGCAAATTTTACTTGTCCAAAACAGATTACTCTCTCCTGGCATTCATTAATTTCAAGTCTGAAGAAAATATTTTAGGGTCATCTATGCAAATGTGTTCACATATAATATCAGCATATATTTCTCTTCTCATTCAGCTTCAGGGACTAAGGACACAATCTCTTAAAGGTTTTACTATTAAGGATTTATTAAAATTCCAGGTCTGAAGATGAAACATATGGGAAACCACGTGTAATGCTTTTCCAGTTATCCACAAACAATGAACAAGTCATTTGCTGATGACACAAAACTGGGAGGGGCAGCTGACACACCAGAAGGCTGTGCTGCCATACAGCGAGCCCTGGACAGGCTGGAGAGTTGGGCGGAGAGGAACCTAATGAAGTTCAACAAGGGCAAGTGTAGAGTCCTGCACCTTGGGAGGAATAACCCCACGCACGGGTACAGGTTAGGGGATGACCTGCTGGAAAGCAGCTCTGCAGAGAGGGACCTGGGAGTCCTGCTGGACAACAAGCTGACCATGAGCCAGCAATGCGCCCTTGTGGACAAGACGGCCAACGATACCCTGCAGTGCATTAAAAAGAGAGTGGCCAGCAGTTCAAGTGAGGTCATCCTCCCACTATACTTTGCCCTGGTGAGGCCACATCTGCAGTACTGTGTCCAATTCTGGGCCTCCAGTTCAAGAAAGTCAAGAAACTGCTGGAGAGACTCCAGCAGAGAGCTATAAAGATGATGAAGGGACTGGAGCACCTCTCTGATGAGGAAAGGCCGAGAGACCTGGGGCTGTTCAGCATGGAGAAGAGAAGACTGAGAGGGGATCTCATCAATACTTCTAAGTATCTAAAGGTGGGTGTCAAGAGGATGAGGACAGACTCTCTTCAGTGGTGGCCAGTGACAGGACAAGGGGCAACAGGCACAAACTGGAACACAGGAACTTCCATCTAAACACGAGGCGGAACTTCTTTAATTTGAGGGTGGCAGAGCACTGGCACAGGCTGCCCAGAGAGGTTGTGGAATCTTCTTCTCTGGAAATATTCAAAACCCGCCTCGATGCGTTCCTGTGCAACCTGCTCTAGGTGATCCTGCTCTGGCAGGGGGGGTTGGGCTAGATGATCTCCAGAGGTCCCTTCCAACCCCTACCATTCTGTGATTCTGTGAAGTCCAGTACAATAATTATATCAATATCATTACAGCACATTAAGAATGGGACATGACAAATCTTTTCAAAAAGAAGATTAACTATCTATCCTAATGATAAGTGTTGTTACATGAGGTAGATGGTGGGAGGGAAAAAAACCTAAACACCCTCACCCTGCTACTGCAGTAGTCTAAACGCTGCTGTTCATTACTTAGCAAATATGGACAAATGAACTCAATTACTGTCTGTTCTATGTTTTCTGTGCCTGTCACTAAAGCACAGGACAGAGAAGGAACCCAGCTGCTAAGTCCCTCTCATGAAACAGAAGCTACAAGAACCACAATTGTTCTGGAGTCCTGATTTTTTCCCATCTACCATTTCCCCACCTCTTGTCCTTTTATATGGTCACTTGTCAAGCCTTACTTGTTACCTAGATTTTTATTACCACCATGTACAATTTGCAACTGAAGTCAATAAATTGATCATAGTCCTACTCAGAGCAGCTACAAAGCATTTTGCTAACATCAGACAGAAATTAATAATAATCTACCACCACAATTATTTTTTTTCCACTGAGGAAACTTGTTTATCTTGCAAATATAATTTTTCATCAACCATAATACATATTTAACATTTACAGAATGTTCACTTGCCTGGTCCAGCAATAGCTGCTACCATGTCCAACAAAAGATGCACCTGCCTTGGTGACAGAAACAGATGTACAGAGTCTATTTGTCCATCTACATCCAACTAAAAAACAAAGAAAGAAAAACATTTCAACAACACTTTCTTTAAATTTTTCTTTAAAAGTCTTGCATCAACTATTTTGACAATAGGTTTTGATGCTGTAGAGGATACAGCCATTCCAGCAGTATCTTCATCTTCTACACAACAGCAGCTAGAAATTTAATTGTGTATTGCTTCCAGTCTGTAGCTTGGCAGGATAAATGCAGGTGTGCCACTGACAATTTATTAGCTTAATATAAATACACAATCACCTAACAGGAAAATTCAAGAATACCATTAACCTCCTAGTTATTTTGCTTCTTTACTAATTCCAGAAGTAATCGACAATATAAAGTTAGTACTAGGTACTAATTATCAAATACTTAAGTCAGCACCTTCTGAAATAGATGTTAAAAACTGTAAAGGTTCTCTTCAGGACCTCTCTTTGGTGTACAGATTAATAAATTCACATACTTTCTTCACAAAGTGTGGGATGTTTATAGAAGTCTAATTGGTTTGATATGTATACAACAAAGCAAGTCACTTATCTTTTGAGAGCAGCTCAAGCTAAATCTACCCAAAGGACCTGTACAGATCTATTTTTCAGTTCTAGAATCCTGTACTCCCACATGTTGGTCCATTCATATCACTCATTGTATTGGGTGTAGATGGCAAGGTGTCAGCAGCAGGGTATGCTGCAGAGGCAGCCTCTGTACTAAGAGGTCATGCTGGGCAGAGGTGGGCAAGCACAACTTGCAGAGACCACTGCTCTGCCTTCTACTCTATTTAACTTCTATAAAACTAAAATTACTCTCAACTATGCCCTTGACTTTTTTTCTTCTGGCTATCTTAAAATACATCTAAAAGTAGAAAATTTTTGATCTTCAGAAATTAATTTAAAGGTGTTAACTGCATTAACTATTCATACTTTTGAAATAGCCAGCATTTTCTATTTCACACCAAGCAAAACATTTTATTTCACTTTTGAAGGACTTTTATTAACTGAATAACCAAGAAAAGTTATGAAGACTGACTAGAAATTGCTGGACATAAACTTTTCTACTGTAATAGAAACTTTCTGCAAAATATAGCAGACTATACAAGACAGGTCAGTAGCCAACTTTAAAATGTGAGACAAGGAATATATTTACATGATTTTACTTACATACTCACACTTTTTTAAAGAGAACAGGGGTTTACTTTCAACTTGCTTTGCTTCCTGTATCTTTATGTAAAGGTCAAATAAAATATTATTTTAACTACTAGCATTTAAATATGGCATTATCATTTGATTTACTATAGATTTTAATATAAAAATTCAGAAGTAGGAATGTTCATGTTAGTTTTATAATGCTGCAATGCTGCAACCTAATTAATCATTTAAGGTTTACTTGTAAGTGTTGAAGTAAATTATACCCTTTTAAAACCAAAGTGATTTTAATCAACCAGTTAAACATTCCACACATACGTAGGCAAAGTCAGTCATAGTGCTACAAGAAAAAAGGATAAATGAATAGCAGCAGGAGTTTCATGAAAACCAACAGCTTTCTCAGGAGTTACACCAATACAAAAATTCAATCTCTCTAACATACAGGAATTCTCCTTTAACAGATTTCAGTGTGCCATTGACTTGTTGTCTGGCCACTATAAAGGTATCTTATTAGACATACATATCGGTTTTGAATGCAGGAAGTCTAAAAAAAATTTAAGGAGATTCTGTCCCCTTGAGACTCTCACCATTTTTTGTATGCAGTAGAAAAAAATTAAATCCTACATAACTATTAATTTAGTTAAAGACCAGGAAAGCATGACTAACCTTAGCTCCAGGAAGTACTTCATTTTGCTTTAATGTTAGGCTCAACTCCATTCTACCAATCAGCTTACTAATCTGTACAGGGTCAGAAGGAGTAATTTCTGGCAAGTTTCTTGTTAATTGCGGATGTGGCTCATAAATGATTTTTGGATTCCAGCTAGGTGAAAGCTTTGGTTCAGTTGCCTTAAAATGTGACAGAGAAAGGAATAAGAATCTATCCCATTTCTTACAAAAAAAATCCCCAAACCCAAGCATTTTATATAAGCTTATCACACGAATAACCATTTCATACAAATATAAATTTGACAATGGCATTAAAAACATGCATTGGTAACTGTTAAAGAAATAAGGCATGTAAAATGCGAAACATTAAGTGTTTGCAAAAAAGTGGAGCACATTTCCACAGAACAGTGAATTATAGAGGACTTCACACATTAAAGTTGCAAACAGATTCCAGCACAATACATCCTCAATTTTTCTCAGTCCTAAAGTCTCTGTTTCCTCACTCTCCTCAAATCAACAGGAAGTGATTGTGAAACTTATCGAACAGATTCAAGTAAAAGTTCGACTCCTATATCCTTCAGGATGAATCTAATATACGTGTGTAATGATATATTCTATCCTACATTGATTTATATGATGTATTTAATTTTACCAGCTGTGTAGCTGAACACACTGGGGAGGACTTTGCTGATGCAGGAAACTCATCCCAGAAGAAAGAGACACCTGAGAGCTGCAGTAACTTGTGAGCAAAAGCTGTGGGCTGATGCACATTTATTCCAGAGCACTCATCTGCAGTTTCATCACAGTACATAGTTCTGGGAGACAAAAGCAAGGAAAAGATGGTAGGTGCATGCAAATTGTTACTTTTATTGTGCCATTTAGCCTCTCAGTTCGTACATGTTCTGTCTCTTCATACTATTTACAATGCAATTGACTGTCCTGAAAGGAGAAACCACCACTCTCTGGGAATGGGTCAAAATCTTAAATTTTCTACAGGACACCACAGGACAATTGTGACATTCTTCCAGTGTGAATATATCCCAGGGTATTATCCCCATACTTATGTCTCATCTGACCACAAAGTGGAGTCTGCTCAACACTTCTATACATACATTTCCATTAGGACACAGGCAATTCTTGCTTCAGAATCTCTTTTTTTTTTTTTTTTTAAATCTGCCATCTAATACTTTTCTGTTGTCTAAAAGTACTAACATTCTGTGTCAGAATGAAAGTTGCAAATTGAGAGAATAGGCTCCAATCTTGCAAAATTTCTGTGAAGTTAAATTTCCTACATTATAATACTGAGAGACAGCATAAACAGCAAACTCTTAAAAAGATGCAAGTCTCCACATAGTAGTACTTACAGTGGAAAAATACACCTACCTTTCCATAAATAAAATGTATCAAACATCAAAACAACATTCTACTTAATAATTTGTTTCAATCTAGTTTTTGAAGTACAGAAAAGGAGGTTTGTTCTACGAAAAAAAAATTACAGTTTTACTGACACCTCTCCTGAATTGAACATAACAACCTGAAGTTTATAAATGTTTAAAACCAAATATATTTCATTAGCATTTCTCAGAAATAATCAGTTTTACCTGGCAATGATTTTAATACTTTGCAAGAAAGTACGATTACGCTATCTCATAGGTCAAAAAAAAAATACCTTTAGGACACGTACAGTATTCAAGATCAAAGTAACTAAAGAATACATGTGGGCTCTTCTGAAAGCTCACAGAGGACCTAAAATCTTCCAGTTTTAATTTTTTTTCAGGACTGTATCTTTCTTTCTGGAAATATTTAAAGCGTCTTCAATATACAAGAGGAACTGTTAAGATATTAAAACCCTTTTGAGTAAGAAATGGCCTAATCTGCCAATAATATCCCTTGACTGTTAAACATCTGAGAAATGGTATTCATGCATTGTGGAAGTGGTCATTAACTTATCTTTGGAAAATGCAGAACTCTTCTAATTTGATGGTTAAATATCTTTAGCTTAAGCATTTTAAGTGGAAGTTGAGTGGAGAAAATGCTCGCTGGCATTATAAAAGAGGTGTTCAAGAGCTAGTGTCTAACTGTATACTAAGAATGTGTGTGCATGGGTAAAATATATTGTACAGGAAATGGCAAAAAGTGCCTTAGGAAATACAGATTTTTTTTTTTAAAAAAATCTCTTTACCTTTCGATTCTGATTTCAAGTGCAGTTCCACTTTTAGAGTTTTCCGGCACATGTTCTATTCGCAAAACAGTATCTAAAAAGGTAACTTTCACTCTTCTTAGAACTTAAACGAGAAAATAAAGAGATACCATGCAAGCATTCAAGTCAAGCTACTCAACAACGACTTTTATAACCAATTTAAAACAGTCTTTCATTTTGTTTAAGTTCTCAAAATTTATTTCAGTGGAAATAACGTAACATTGAATTTAATAATGTAACAAGACAACAAGTGACAACATAAACCCTTATTATACACCTAATGTGTACATTCATACCATGCAATGGATCTCTAATGCATAAATATTTGAGCAAGTGACAGCTCAAATCAAGTTGTTCTGTGGCTCAGCATGGATGATCCTCAAAGAAAATACCTGCTTCATCGCGCACCGTGTTTGAACTCCTAAATGTTGCTACAGCACCATGCTACTTTGGTTGAATACTTCCATTTCTAAATCTGATTTTAAACATTTCCCTTAGCTCACATATTTCACCACTAGCTTCTCTACCACATAACGTAGTCATAAGCCCTTAGTTTCTTCTACTTAAAAAACAAACAAAAAAAATCATCAACAACAAAACCTAGAGTTTCTAAAGTACTTCTCACAACATGGTGTGATTATTGAGATACACGCATTGTAACAGGTCAGTTTTGTGAAAAATAGCTGAAAAACCATTCTCTGTTTCTCCCTCAACAGCATAAGCACTAACAATCTAAGTTTGTGTGATGAACTAAATTGGCACCTCCAAAACCAAGGCATCTCACCAATTACTCAAGCACAGATTTAGCTGGATTTGTTCTGGTGTAAACAAACACCAACTTGCCTTGAAGTAGGGTTCGTTTTGTCCTCTGAGGAAAGCATACACATATTTTAGTAAGCTAATGGCCTTTTTTTCACTCTTCAAAAACAGGATCATTGGTCCTGCTTTCCTGTTTAAATTTTATAGGTAATACTAACAAGTGAAAATTTGCGAGACAAGTTATGGCAAATGAGATGCCATTTTGTAAAACTGAGACACAACAAACTGATTTAATCTCAGATGTTCATTCAGATCTCAATAATTAATTCATACCTGTTTCAATAGTTTCTGCAAATTTCTCAAGTCCTTCAAAAGGCTGGGACCCTTCTCCTTGTTCATCTGTCAATTTTTGGCTAAGACACTCTTTCGCAAGCTGCATACTACTGGTCATAAAACTTGACCAATACATTGGCTCAGACCCAGATGCTGTGGAGTAAGAGAAGTCTTAATAAATTTGACTCTGTACATTTTGAAACAATAAAGACAAAATGAATTAATATATTTGTCACATCCAGAAAAGAGTTTCAACAGCTTAGTAACAAGCTATACTTCAAAACAAGTTTAGTAATAATCTGTCTTTATACACTTCCCTACTTTAAACTATTTAGATTGCATTGGTAGCATTCTGATACTTGAAAACTCAATATAAATAAGATGAAACCAGGATTTAGTGTAACCAATTTTCAGCAGGGGTTTAAGTGAATAATTGCTTGAGTACTTTATTATATTGGTATGATTTTGCAGGCATAATCTTCAAAATGAAATCAAGGAAATAGCTCTTTCTTTTCCTACGACTTATTTTAAGGTTTCTTATTCCATTTGAAACGTATCCTAAATGGGGAAAGACTAAACAAGGTTTAAGATTTCATCTTTGCATATTAGAACAGGTTTTAAGTGCCTAACAGACCTGACATAAGTAGAACAGAGTAAAATCTGAAAGCACAGCACATGTTAAGCTGAAGAAGTTTTTTAGCAGCCAGATTAACTTAATTGACAGTGCATTCCTATCAGCTAATACCAAGCCCATTGCGAGCAAATAGTGTAAAACTAGATTAGAAAAGTTAATCAAATTCAACTACAACACTCTAGTACAGGCAAACAGAAGTAAAACCAGCACAAACACAAACATGTTAAACAGGCAAAACATTCCAGTTTAGCATCCAGGTCTGGAAACACCCATGTGACTATAAAAGTTTGACAAAACCGGCATTGTGGGTTTTTTGTACTGTATTATAAAGCTCTGTGCATCAAAGAGAATTAAATGGATGCAAGTGAATAAATAAAGCTGACTCCTAATACTACCATTCTTTCAAAGCAATAATCTTACATCAGAAAGTAAGATAGCTCAAAATTTAGTACCAGTTAAACAAATAAGAATGGAATGCAGAGTATTCATAAGCAAGTTACTTAAGGTAACTTGCAAAAGATGGAAAATAGGGTTTATGCAATTTTTTTGTCTTCTTCATGATGTATTTAAAGAAATATTTTCTTCCATCTTCTCTAAACTATAAAAGGGAAAAAAAATTAAAAATCTTTTGGCATCTATTCAAAATTTTCCGCACACTAAAAATGTACTAAATGTCCCACACACTCTATAAAAACACATCTTAACAGAATTCATGGAGGTTTGGTAGTTGGCAAAAATTTATCACCAGGACAGTCTAAACTAGACCAGCTCAATTCATATGAATACAGACAAGCCAGAAGAGCTCAATCCTCTCAGCATTACAATCAAAGGTGGTTTTTAGAGCACTTGGAATTCATTATTTCAGACTGTGGTAGGAATTAAAATGTATTAGTCATTCTCTAAATATGTAAGAAGATGTGTCCTTTACCCTAAAGTTGACGAAGAAAGGCAGAGCCTCAGTGTAACCCCCCCTCATAGCTTACACTATTGTGTTACCCTACTACTACCTAACAGCCCGCTGCTATTGCTGACTAACAGCACTTGGCATACAACATCCAAAAATCCCAGCTAACAAACTCCTTTCCACACAGTACTACTTTTATTTAAATAGGTCTGAAACAGTTTGGAAGAGGAGATACAACAGTAGCAACATCATAAACATTTTAAGTTATTTAACAGAACAACAACCAATTGAGAAACACTTGACAACCAACTGAAAAACACCTGACAGTTTATTTTTTTATTAAATTCTGTCATAAATGTATGCAAATTAAATGGCACTTTAAATAAGGCTAAGAACTGACTAAAGCAAGTGCAGCCTTTTGCCTCTGAAAAACTGTAAAGAATCTCCTTTTTGAAAATTAAAAAATAAGCCTACCAAGCCTTGGTCTTGGCCTGAAGACCATCTCTAATCCTTTTATTTCTAATGCACAGTTATCCTGTAGCAACGACCCCCATGGAACAGATAAAGAAATTGACTGGATAAATCCATCTGTGACTTCCAGAGGTGCGTCTGCAGACTCCAGGATCTCATTAAGACACTAGAAGAACAGAATAAAATAAAAATAATAATAATTTAAAAGGAAAACCGTAACTTTGTGTATAGCAAACAGAACAAATTTTAGGCTATCAGAAAATTAATTATACTCAGAAAGACGATAAACCAGACACTTTGAAGTATTTTGATTCCATCATAAATTTGTTTCACAAAATTACTTAGCTTCCAGCATAACACAGATTTCTCTGTGGTAGCTGTATTTTTGCACTATACCAAAAAAAATCTACTACCTTACTGTTATAAATACTACAGTACTGACTGCTTAAGTTAATCTATTCTTTCTCTGGCAATACTTGAAGAAAGCTGAAAGCAAGCTGACAGCAAAACCACAAAAAGTACCTGGTTTCTGTGACAAGAGTATTTCACTAGCATGTAATTTCAATGTAATGTTCATTTTACCTTTCTCTACGACACTGGAAAAACAGAACCAAATAAGCATCTCTTGCTGTATAATATACTTCCCATTTCTAAATCATATTCTAATGTGTTCAGCACTAATTTAAAAATCTAAGCTCAGTGGAAAGACCAATTTTCTACAGAAACCATTTAGTTAATCCAGTCCTTTATGGTGACATTATGAACAAAACTACAATTAAGTTGCCCTCAGTTATCATACAGGGTAAGCGAAATTGATGAGAAGAACAGTGCATCAGGTCTGAAGAGTAGCTTAGGATTTTCAAGTTTCCCACAATCCTCAGAAAAGACTCACTTGTTGCACTACGTAGCTTTCATTACATCCATACAGGGCAAACATTCTTCACATTTTTAATTTAAAAAAATGCAAATCCCTGTTGGGTCCTGATTGAAAAACTTAGTTAAAACTGAAATTATTGAACAAGAACTATCTAGGCTGCTTTAATAAAATAAATTAAAAAATAATAATCTAAATCATGTACCAAATTCAGTGAGTGCAACTTTCTAATATAAACAAGACCCTACTAAAGATTGTGGTTGTAATATTGTGACACAATTTTCAACAGGCAAAAAAAGTATGGTTTTGACATTCCTGTGTTGAACAGGACCACTGATTTTCCCCAAGAAAAATGCATAAATTCAACATAAGAAGTTTTTTTTTTAAGTAAGGATTTTAAAAATTTGCTTTCCATTTTAATTATATTTAAAATGTTGTTCTAATTGCATAGAATAATTTAAAAATAAAATTGAACAAAACAAGTCTTCAGAAAATGGTATTTTTCATTGTTATGTCTCCAGGTGCAACTTTCCCATCATGTTAACTTGTTGCTCTGCTTATTCTCTTAACTTTGCTTTTAGAATTTTGTTTGCTTGCTTTTCCAGTTTCTGTTCCAAAGTCCACTCAAGCAGCAGAAAAATACACCAGCTTTAAAGAAACAGAACCTGAAACAGTTCTATCAGGAAATTATTTAAGAATCAAAAAATCAGCTAAGATTCAGTGACATTAAAACTTATTTTGAACTAAATATAAGAATTATAGATACTGTAATAGCATAAAATAGGGCAAAAATAATTATTTGGCATGAAAACTATATTTGAAAATATCACAGATCTATTTAAATTACTTGAACCTTTGCAAAATAATCTGCTATAGCAGGAAGCAAGCTAGTTACCCTATTTTGAATAAATCTGACTCAAATGACCTTTTGCTACCCATGTACATAGCAATAAAAAATGAGTGTATTTTAGTACATTCCTTATTATTTTGAAATATAATTTTACTATCTAAAAGCAAAAAATAAAAAAAATCAACGTATTCTCATAGCTAAATTACTTCATAAACAAGCCGGTTATTCCTAGAAAGCAGCAATTAGATCATTCCAAATGAAATTTTAAAACTGAAGCACAGTCTTCACATCAGGACTTGTTCCCATGTTATTGACTGAATGTCTCCAGCTGGAAATCACAGCAGTACTAGTAGTGGAAGTAGTATTCGACGGATATTAAAATTCAACCACAAACATCATGGGTTACACTTTGATTTTTCTAAACAGCCCAGGTCCCAAGAGGCAAAGTGGTTACACTAACAGCCCCAGGTATTCCTACATATCTCTACAATCTATAAACACATCACAGTGTTAAGAAGAACAGAACTATCCACAAAAATGGATAAGATAATATGTAAAACTACAGCCATCCTGGTGATTCACAGAGAACAAGCTTACAATGACATGGGGGGAAAAAAAAAAAGCTGTAGTACTTCCGCGACATCTGTTTTTGCAATCTGTCATACGTGAGAGTCACGTGCAGAGAACCTCAAACATGTCATTGTTTACAAGCCAAAAAAAAAAATGCTGATCTACAAATGGGGAAGATAACCCAAGCACTATTGTATATACATTTAATCACTGTGTATACATAATTAACTGTTCATTTAGTACTGGTCCATAACTGCTTGCTGTTTCAAAGTATTTACATTTTAAATAGTCACTCTGACTAGTGAAGAGCGCTGTGATACCCACTAGAGGGCATAATAATTCAATTAAAGCGAGAGCGCTTCACTGCCTGCCACAGAAAACAAGCTGCAGACACAGCCAGAAACGAAAACAAACAAGCAAATAACAAAAAAAAACCCCACAATAAAACACCACTAATATTGTGCATTTCTGCAAACATCTGTCTCCTGCCACTTTCAAACATATTTTCACACAAACAACTGGAAAAGCATTATTCGAAAACATCATATATTCACAAGTACTTTAAAATGTGCCCAGCATGGCCTCATAGCAGAACATAGTATAGTAAAAATGCATTTTGAAAGCACTCTGTAAAGCAATAAGCCTGTGTACCTAGTTCATCACCTGTGCCACCCTGGAAGTCTGACGCACAGCAGTGCTTAAGGCTCCTCATGACAGTCACTTGACTGGCAGGTAGAATTCAGTAACATCAGTAATTAAAACAAGAAAATTTATGAAATATTATAAACACGGGCACAGACCTTTGGATGACTACAACAGGCTGGAAGTATGCATACGTGTGTGTGTGTACACATATACAGGAATATGTGTGTACATATATATATAAAAACATTCATGCCAGGACTGGAAAAAAGCTTTAGTTGGTTGAGAGCGTGACAGCCCACCTGCTAGGCAAACTCCAGCCAAAAAGAGCTTTCCATTTGTCAACAAGTACTTTCACAACTGCACGACTAGGGGGCAATTTTTAGAGATCTACCTGGACTAAGCTCAGCAGAACACTGTCAAGAACCAAGACGCCTCCAAGTTGAAGACAAAGCATAGACGGAACAGGGATTACTTTTTATGTTTTTATCATCTCTGGTAGTACTCAGTAAACGTGTTCCTCAGTAGCTACAGCAGCAATTTCTAGTAGTTTGGCTATGCTAGCTCCTTCTCCCTGAAATACCAGCAGCTATGGCCTTCTTTTAGTTTTTTTCTTTCTCATAAGTAAAAATAACGACACCAAAGCGTGGCTAGAAAAACATATCCGTAACAAATACCCAGATTTTTTTTTTTTTAAGTGCCAGCATATCAGAGAAGAGCTCCTTGCATGAAATGCTAATTACGGCTGTAACTTTTTACACAAAGGAGGCCGGGTACTGAGAACAAAGTGGGCGGCAGCCGGGGGCCGGGAACCAGCTGGTCCCTCAGACGAGCCGAGGGGGTGAAGCGCCGGCGTTTCTTACCCACTTATCCAGCGGGACCTGCGTCAGGGAGCCGGTGCCCTGGTAGAGATCCAGGCTGAGCTGCTCCAGGCTGAGCTTCTCCTGCAAGAAGTGGCCCAGGTACCTCTGCAGCAGGTACCTGCAGGCCCTCTTCTTGATGGACTCCGAGAAAGGCCACGGCATGGCGGCTGCGCGCCGGGGGCCGCGGGGCCAGTCGGCGGGACGGGGCCGGGGCCGGTCCCTCCGGCGGGCGGAGAGAGGGAGGCGAGCGGCAGCTGCCGGGCCCAGCCTCGCCCCTCAGCGCGGGCTCCCCGCCGCCCCTCACACCGCCGGCGGGGCGGCACTGCCTCCCCTCAGGGCGAAGAGGCGCGGACAGGTAGCTCCATCCTCACTCGGACACCGCCGCCATCTTCTCGGCGGCCCGCGAGCGCGGAGGGCGCCACCGCAAAGCCGCACTGCGCAGGGGCGGGGAGCGAAGGAAGGGGCCAGGGGCCGGTGGACCCCGCCGCCTCAGCTCTCCACTGCCGGCGAGGGCGGCCAGGCCGATCCGGGCTGTTTGTCTCCTTCCGCCCCCCCTCCCCGCCTTCCCC
>VWZL01005774.1:914593-947900 GCA_013396915.1 Stercorarius parasiticus
CGGAAGCGGCGGCAGGAGGCGGGTGGGGGGGCGGTGTCGCGCCGGAGGGGCCTCGGCGGCCGGGCGGGTGCAGGTGGGGTGAGGGGACGGGACGCCACGCCACGCCACGCCGCTTCTCTAGCGAACGGTCCCGGGGGAAGCACCAGCGGGGCGGAGCGGCAGGTGGCGGCCTGCCCGGAGCCGTTTGGGGTCGGGCGGTGGGGCCCTCGTTCGACCGCCGGTGGGGCCGGTAGGTGGGCTGCTGCCGGGACGCGGGGGTGACCGGCGGCTTCGTTTGCCGTGGGTAAAGGGAATGCGATGTGCTGCGAACGGGAGGCTGCGCAGCCCGGCAGCCAGCTCCCCTTGTTGCCTTCGTTTTCCGTGGAATTGATGTGTAGGCCCGAGATGGGATTTCGTCAGGAAGGCGTGGATCTCCTGGTGGGAATGTCGCTGCCGGCCCCCCTTCCCGCCCGGCAACGGCGCTCGGCCACCGCAGCACTCGGGGCAGCGTCCCAAGGGCTTTCCCGAGGCAGGTTTCCCTGCGGGAGTAGCTGGAGCCCCATGGGGATACCGGTCCCCTGGGAGCCGCAGTGGTGATACGCCCCCAGAACCCGTCCCTTTTTGGTAACGGCTGCTTACAAAGGCCAGCAGTGCACGTCTCTGAAATGTATTGACAGTTGTGCATAAAAGCTGAACAAGGGAGTTGTTCTTTAGTAACTATAAACAAAAAGCTGCTGTTCCTCTGTCTTTGTTGGTTTCTGATAACCCGTTTAGTTCATGGACTTTTCTAAGTCTTTCCTAAATTCACCAGTTCACCAGATTTTTATTTTCTACAGCTGTTGATTTCAGTTTTGCCAGGCGTGACTTGTCTTCCTACTGCATTCCGGATGCACTCCGCAAAGTGCAGAATTAATTACTGCTGAATCATAACAGAGTCTTATACAACAGAACACGAGTTACTCACATAAGAAGCAGCAACTTCAGTGACACTGATTCTGTTTCTATGTGCTAATGTAACCTTCCTAAGCAGTTGTTCTCAACATCTTGGTTTTGAGTTCTCTGGACTGTCATTTCATGAGTTATGGGAGTCACTGGGTCTCATATTTTCATTTTTTTGGACAGTGTTAAACATGTCTGCTTAAGATACGGCTCTTGTTTTATGGTGTTAATATTTATTGAGTGGAGTGGTACTATAAATCTAAAATCAATGTTTCCATATGCAGAATGGAAACTGATTGCAATCCTATGGAGTTGCCCAATAACACGGGGTTTGAAGAGGATTCTGATTATGGAGACTTTGAAGGAACAGATGTGAAAGATATGAGACTAGAAGCCGAAGCTGTTGTGAATGATGTTCTGTTTGCTGTCAGCAATATGTTTGTCTCAAAAACCCTTCCCTGTGCAGAGGATGTGGCATATATCAATGTGGAAACCAGGGAAAGGAACAGATACTGCCTGGAGCTCACCGAAGCAGGACTCAGGGTAAACTAATTTCTTAAGCCTCTTGGTTTTGAACAATGATGGCGTTCAAAATGTGCCTAGAAAATACTTCAGTGACACCAAAACAGCATACATATTCCTCTTGTACTTTTATGAAAGCCTGTACTACATGTTTTCTCCTAGAACGCAGAACATTAACTAGTTACTTCCAACAAAGCAAGAAGGGAAGTAGATGAAAAAAACCACGCATTTATTTGAGACACAAAACAATGAAGATTAGAGCGGCAATTTGTTACAGACATGTCAGTCTCTGGGTTTCTCAGGTACCCAGATAAGTCAGTAATACAGCATGTATACAAATCCTTTTTGCACCGTTTACGTGTTTTGTGTAAACATGTAGATGTAAGATCATAAAGATGAAAGGTCATAATGATATATTTTACTAACATTATGAGTTTTGGACAAAAGGTATTTGAAACTGCCTAAATACTGTATTACCACTAAGCCCCATAGCAGAAGGCACAGACTGATTTAAATCCAGTATCTTTTGTTCTCGCATAACTGTACTACCCTGACTGGCAAAGTTGAATGTTGTGATGTTCGTTTCCTATTGCAACGTGATCCTAACCACAGGAATTTAATCAGTGGTTTCTTTGTTGCAGGTAGTAGCTTATGATTTTGATCAGACTGATGACAGATTGCAAACGCCATACCATGAAACCGTCTACTCCTTATTGGACTCTCTCAGCCCTGCATATCGAGACGTGTTTGGAAACGCACTACTACAAAGGCTAGAAGCTTTGAAAAAAGAGAGTCAGTCATGATTTGCCCAGAAGTGAGGAAGGTTTAATGCTAGAAGGGATCCTCAGTATGAGGCACTGAGATCTCTTACAAACATCTTTAAGCTTCATTTCTTGCATTAATATCTAATTCATGCTAGTACTACTCTATAACAGTGGATTTGAGTATATCGCAATGCTATTAAAAGCCCCTTTGATAAATTGTGAAAGTAATAAACTTTTTTGTTTTCTCTTTTGTTGTAGGTGAGCAAGTAAGTGTTGCTGCTTACAACATTCAAAAAATGTGGTCTCTTTTCAATGTGTTATTATCCAAAACTCTAAAACAATATATAGAGACTGAATGTTATATATACAAGTAGTATTTTCTTTTTGTATGTGATTACTGATAACTCTTATGTCTGCCTTTTAAAATAGAAGCTAACTGTCTGCTCTACCTAATTAATGAAAAATAAGTGGGAAGCCTACTGTTCTGCAAAGAACAGAATTTCAGCTTGATTTGCTATACATAAATCTGAAAATTCTCAGCTTTTATAACAAGAAAGATGGTTCTTGAACAGTTGAGTGTTGCTTATATAGTGATAGTATCTGAGTTAAAAGCAAGGCTCAGTATTATTTGATCTGTCCTTGTCTATGGCAAGCAGCAAACTCCAAATAATAAATGCGATGTACTGCTAATACATGAATGTATTGTCTGAATCACAAATGAGTTAAGCACAGAATTAGGATGTAATGGGCTACATTTCCTAAAGATGATGTTAAATATGCTATATTTATGTATATGTATGCTATATTGTAACTATTTGGGAGGCTTGGAAGACATTTTAGCCTGTTTACTATTCTGAATGTGTGTTTACATGATGTACAGGATATACTCAAGAGTATTTTTGCTTCAGCCTTTACTTTCTATAATACAGTACTTTGGTACTCCCATTTTTCACATTTTTTCCCTCAATTGTACAGCGTCCTCTCCTAATGAATACTAAATAAGCACTATGCCGTTAGTTGCATTGTATTGGTTTGAAACCAAAGGCTGTGTGAAATTTGCTAAGACTAGTACAAACTGGAATATATAACTTGTATTTTCTACTTAAAAACTGGTATAAATCTCTTTATAAATCTATTGTTCTGCTGTAAGTTTTCAAGTATGTACCGAATGGTAGACTTTTTAAAAATAAGTTTGTTAGAAATACCAGTACTGTTGAACTAAAATTCTGTGACATTCATACTTTTTGTATTCTTGTATTATTCAGTATTTGTGCAGCTTTATTTAAACAATCCTGCCATTATTCTGCCATGCTATTGTGACAAGTACATGCAGTAGCTTTTTTGGAGCCACACTTAGGGACACGTCAGTTCTCGTGAAGTCACAGATTGCAGTGACTTCAGTAGAGCTATATTGACTTCTGCCTGCTAAGGATTAGTCATATTAATTGGAGAAGCCTACTAGAGCTTTTGTAATAGCTTTGGGGTAGTGATGTACAACTATGACTGACAAGACAACTGTAGCTAGCACTTCTGTCTTCCAGAGCTTAATTTTGTGTTTATCTTATTATCTTTTTAGGTTGAAACTTCTGATATTAATCCTCTGCCCTAGGGTATGCTTACATGCTCTAAAATATGTTCATAGGCTCTCTTTTGCACACAGGTCTGTGGCACGTGGTTAGTCCTCTGTGAGGAGAATGTACTTTACCAAATTTATATTTGAATATTTTCCCTTGCAACTAATCTACTTGTTCAATTTCAATGACTAAAGCATTAAATAAAACACACCTGTGTGTTGTAGTTGTTTTTTTTTGGTGGGGAAGCTACTGGAAACAGAGGAGTGAACAATAAAAGAATGCCCACAAAATCTGAAATATCAAATAGTTCTAAGTATTTGAAAACCTTTGGCTGCAAACTTTTATCTGGTGAAACTTCGTCGTGAAAAAACAAAGTGGGTGCTTGCAAAGGAAGTTATTAGAAATACAAGTGAAAAAAATGCCAAACTAAATGTTACATTGCTAAGATTATTTTTTCATAGACATCTTTAAAATGTTTTGTCATTTTGCGTGCTTATTATAAACCTAAGCTGACACATACTTTCAAAACAGGTGTTTCGTAGGTGTTACCAGAAGAAACTTCTGTTGTTTCTTGTAACGTACGGCAGCATTAACTCAAAAATGTGTGTTGTTCCACTATGTCTGGGTTTATGAGTATGAAGAAAATGCACTCCAGTCCCTATATTTGGGCGTTGCTGCCTATAGGGAGGGAGCTTCAGATTCGTAGAATGGTTTGGGTTGGAAGGGACCTTAAAGATCACCTAGGGGACACCTCCCACCAGTCCAGGTTGCTCAAAGCCCCGTCCAGCCTGGCGTCGAAGCACTGACAAGGGACAACTTCAGTGGGTCTCCTTCGGCTGTCGTTTGTTCTCATTAGCTGGACCCCTGAACAAGCGCTGCTCAGCCTAATGAAGCTGTTAATCTCTGAATTACCTACAAAGCCTCAAAGCCCGCCTCCTATCTGAAAGGATGCCTAATAACCTAATTAAAGCTATTTTTGTCTCAGCAGTGCTACATACATTTTGTCCTGTTTGGTGCCTAGAAGTCAGGAATAAAGCCCCTAATTTGTTGGCTGCTGCTGTCCCTGTTTGTCCTGGGATAAATTAGCTAAATTGATTGCTAGATCATAGATAGAGATTTAATTAGGTGTAGAATTGGGAAGGATAGATTGAATTAGGTATTAAAAGGAGGGTGTACGTACACACTAAACGGCTGTTGGTGTTGACGAGGTCCTCATGGGGAAGCTGCCCGAGACCCTCCCATGGGCGGGGCGGCCCCGCCAAGCCCCGCCAAGCCCCGCCCATCGCGCCGTTGCCTAGCAACGGGCCGCGTCCCCGTCTGTGGCCATGGCGGCGGGGCCTGCGCCGAGCCCCCGGGTCTTCCTCAACCACCTCGACTCCTATTGCGGCCGCAGCATCGGCGAGGTGACGGTGGGGTCCGCGGCTTCTCCCTCAGCGGTCGCTGCCCCCCAGCCGCCTGTCTGGCCCGCGGCCTCCGGGGGGTTCGGCCGGGCGGGAAGCCGGGCAGGGAGCTGGGGTCACCCAGCCGAGGAGGGGGGCTGGGGGCAAGAAGGGGTTAAGATGGTAAGGAGAAAGAAAATGAGAGTTAGGAGTGGACGTGTGGGTAAAGCAGGTCGGGAGACCTGAGGTAACAGCTGATACCGATGGAGGGAGAGAACATCCCTCTGAGGGAACAGCTGCATGAGGGGAGCCAGCTTGCTGAGAAGAGGCACCTAGGGACTCGCCAACACCTTCCACTTCGATGCGTAAGATACAAGTCAAGACAAAACTTGGCAGCTGAGGTTGAGGCATCCCTAATGTTTTCCTGTTCCATGGAAAGCCGTGTTCCGAGCTACGTCACCTCCAACAGGATCAGGGCTAGTCAGCAGTGCTGGTGTCTTCCCGAGACCATGAGAAGCTGTGTAGGATGCAATATACATTTGCATACAAATGTGTGTCTTGTGTATTGCAGTATTTATCCAGATGTGTTGTTGGGGCATCGCTTGAAAGCGTAGCAGCAGAAGAAGAGGAGGAGGAGGAGGAAGACGAAAATAATTCAGTTGCTGAAGTTTCTAGTAAGCCAAAGGAGGGAGTCTACCAAGTAGTGGGTACCCTTTCCAAGCCAGAGAGTGCTAAACCACATTTTGCAGAGGAAACATATGCAGTAAGTAAGAGTCTTATTTCAGGTTGCCATTAGACAACATCAGAAATAGCGCAAGTCGTGTAAAACGACGTGCATTAATAAAATGGTCTTTTGTCGCTGCTGGAAGCTGTTATGCATATATTTTATTCCTTCTGCTTCCTGCACGCTGTTGTCTCCTCCCTGCTAGGGAGGATACAGCAAATAGTAAAAGGAAGGAACTCAGACTCAAAACAGATTTTTAAAAAAAGTAGTTATGGACAAGATAATGATGATCCGCAGGTCTGCTTTCTTTTTCCCTCAAAACACACACCTCAAGTATCTCTGTTGTCTCCTCTGTGTCTTTTATCACCATTTTAAAGGTAGTGGTGCTGGAATCAAATTTGGTGTCCCCTTTCTTAACTGTTCAATGAAATCACAGCTTTCACTAACAGTTAATTGTTCTGAAAACCTACCTCTTTGTATAAAGATATGTCCAGAGTTTAGTTAACTAAAGGAAGCTTGCTTTTAAGAATGTGATTTTTTTATTTCTTTAGTTTTCTGAAACTAAAATTGCCTCTGTCTAAAATTGGTTATCCAGAACCTCTTCAAACATCTGAAAATTTTGATTTAAACGTCTATCAGCTGAGCTGTTCAATCAGAAAATTACAGCTGTCAGTATTTAATCTTAATCACTGCTCTTCCCCAAAGTGTTTGTTGGACTTGCTCAAGTGATGCAGACAATCTGCATTTAACAAAAATGTCAGGATGGTATTTTGCAAGGAAATAGACATTTTTTTAATGCCTTCTCCATTCTACCAGCTGATCCTTGTTTAAAATGCCTATAAAAGTCACGGATACCTTTGATACTCACAATTGCATTGAAAATATGAATCCTAAAATAACACTAAAAACTGTGCATCTTTTTGAACTATATTAATGAGTACTGTAAATCAGAAGTTTCAGCATTTAATTTAAATTTCATCACCTGACTTGTATCTGACAGATAAAGTTTGATATCAGTCTTATTCCAACAGAATTATTCTAACAACCCAGTGTTCGACAACTACATTCTATCAGTAAGTTAAACTTTCAAGGAAAAGGAATTTTGGATTTTTATTTTTTTGTTAAATGACAGATTCTAACTTTTTTTTATTTCCTTCAGGTCTCTTCTCGAGAAGAGCTCCTAAGTCACTTGCTTGAGTGTAAGATTGTTTTATATAATATCACTGAGGATGCAAATCAAATTGAGGAAGCAACATGGGCTGCTTCTGGTTAGTATAGCTATTAACTGAACAGAAAATTTGTTGCTGTACAGCCATCAAAATTTAACATAAGTGTATAATGTAATTATCTGGGATTTATAGTTTACTGTAATATAAAATTGGGTTCCTTGATGGAGAAATGCTGCATGAATTTTTCAATTAATTAGCAAGGAACCATGGAACACGCTCTAGCATTCACAAGCTAGAGAAGCTGTCATGGAATGGTCCAACACTTTAAATGACATATCTGTGTAGGCAGTTACTTCCCTAAATAACTGTCAACCATCATCTTATCTATTTGCATTGGGACGTGGGTAGAAAATTTGCTCCTGTGATATTCAGATAATGTTTCAATATTTTATATAATTATTTTAAGTATATTCTGACTTAAAAGTCCAACAAAAAAATACTGCTAACAGTTTTTCTGAAACTTTCTCCTGATTGTTATATCCAAATTCTAATGAGTATCTGGAATCTTTTTATGGTGACAGTGCAATATTGTTCTTTATGTGACAGTTAAACTAAATTATGCTTTCCTGTTCATAGTATAAATAGTTGGATAGCATCATCAGTTTTAGAGGACTCAAAAAAACATAACCCACATTTAATTATTTTGCTCTAAATTAAAATAAGGAAGCTTTACTTGAGTTCTATAGATTTTCTGTTTCCATCATAGAAAAACCCCTACACTTCTATTTTCTTTCAGTATCTCAGCAGTAAATAAAGATGAATCATCTCCTAGTATAGATTGTTTGTTTTTTTTTTCCCCCCATGACACGTAGCTCTATGGAGATTATGTTGATTCCCAATAATTTGATTCTTTATTATCACTATTTGTCTATTTGTTTTCTTTCCTGATTTATTATCTTTATTTTATACCAACCCAAATAAAGACTATTTGCTTAAAAATACATATCACATAGAATGTTATGGTATAAATGTCTATACAGGACCTTTATAAATGCAAAAATACAGTTTGAGCAATACAGTTTATAATAAATTAAATCCTTTGCTTTCATTTAACAGCCCTACATATGGAAATAGCACATTTTGCAACACCAAAGCTATTCATCCTCATTTCGACAATAATGAGCTGGGCAAAAAGCAAACCCCCTGACCCTGTAAGTAATGTGAAAACATAAATTTTTCTTTAACTGAATATTTCCTTTTAATGGCAAATATTCATTAAATGCGATTAAAGAAAATATTTCAGTACGCACTTCAACAACAACTAATAAAGTTGGTGTCAGGAAGTGTTTTTTCTCATGATCCTTTCACCTTGGACTACTACTTACTGCCAAAATTGTTAAATTTATTTCACTGGACAGAGAAGTTTAAGCACTGGGCTACAATGATACAGGCAGACATTAGGGACTGCTTGGACAAGAGGTAGGACCTATGCTAACCACAATACACACTGTCCTTCAGTCGTAAAAAATTCCGTATTTACTACATATTTAATGAAATACATCTTTAAATCAGTGTACAGAGAGATACATATAGATATAAAGATATGTTTATTTTAAGTATTGTCAGGAACCATGTGAGACTACTCTTTGTAGTATGCTATTGCAATTCTCAAATTTAGTCTTACAGAAATTGTGCACATTACTGTCATCTGTAGCAGTTGTCAGAGTTTCTTAAGCTTGTGTAATTCTATATATAATAAAAATTTACGTTTTTTTACATATAAAAAGTAGTTAAAAATCTTTTGCTGTGAAAACTGAACTATTAAAATTTTCAAAATGCAAAACCTGAAGTAACAGAATCAGAAGTTTTAAGAATTTCAAGTTAAAACAAAATTAAAACAGGTTTTGAAAATATTTGTAAGGACTTATTTTAACCATCTAGGCCTTTCAAAATTGTTCTGTTTTACATGTATCACAGTCACATTTTTTCCTTCGTAGGAAGATCCTGAGATTCCTTTTACTGATGAAGATTATCGCAGCAGAAAAGCTCATCCTGACTTTGTGGATCACATAAATGCTGAAAAACTCATTCTCAAACTTGGGAAAACTGTATGTAAAGAACTTTTTTATAAAAATAGGTTGCTTGGTCTTCTTACTTAGAGCATTATCTTAGTAATGGAAATTACCAACAATTTGAATAAATTTTGAGAGTATGTTATTCTCCTGATAAATATGGATAACATCAATTATTAGTAAAATACCAAATATAGAGAAGACTATAATGTTTTTTGAAACACAGGTGTCCGCATAATACAAACCCCAAATTCTGTCTTTTTTTCTGAGGTAGTTAAGTAAATCATCCTTATTCCATTTAAAAAAATACATTGTTTCATTGGTTGTATCAGAGAACATTAAAGCTGAGGCCTATGCGGAGAAGGACTTGAGGATGAAAGAATGTAGAGGAAAGTGTAGTTTTAAAGAAAAGCAGCATCTTAGATATTAGATATTCACAAGCTATGTAAATATTATGTCTCATTTAAATACTTAGAAGATATTCTGGCCACACCTAGCATGTTCCTGGATAGTTTGTGCTCTTGGAGCAGAGGGCTTGTTGACTTTTATTCCACCCTACAATTACTTTAAAATCATGGCCATAGAGCCGACTCAGAATGACTAGATAAAGGTTATCACTTTATATGTGTTTTAAAATCACTTCCTTTGGCTTTGTTTCAACTTGATTAGATTATGAATCTTACTAGAGACCAGACAATGCCTCTCTTTGTATTTAAGAGCTATTATTAAATAAATACCAACAGTGTCTCTGATTGTGCTTCACAACTCAGGCAAGTTGATGCTGATGTCATTAGAGATGCAGTACTGCAGAGTTAGGAAAGAGAACTAGAAGACAATCACATACATTATATGATGAAGGTGACATTTGGTCATTCTCTTAGTGTGTTAGCAGTCTCACATAATAAATATAATTTAGTGTCCATTGCAGAAACTTATCTGGCTAATTATAGAGGGGAAAAAAAAACCTTACTCTGATTTGAGTATACACTTGTCATCTTATGCCCTGCTGAGAAAATAGCACTAGAAATTATATTCTATTCTAACATGGGTTTAATAATACAGAATGCTGGTAAATTTGGTTTACACCTTGAAAAATCAGTGATAAATTGTTCTTACTTTTACTATGCTAACATGGAGTTATTCTATCAGACTATGGAATAACTTTCATACTTGTGATGTTAGAAAAATGAGCATTGTAAACAGTGTCCACCAAATCTCACAATAACTTCTGCCGCCAGTAACACCCAGATGAACTATTAGCTCAATTTTTCTGACTAGTCCAAAGCAGTGAGTCACTACATAACAAAGATACTCATATAATTAGCTTCTAAATGTTTGCCAGGCTGAATGTCTGTTAAGAAGACAGTGGAACAATACGCAGCAGTACACAGTAAAGCAACTTGAATATTTTCAATATATACCTCTTGTTGGCATTTCAAAAGGACCCCTTTTCCTTCAGACCTCCAGGGGTGGCTTCAATGGGTATTATTGTCCCGGTTTAGCTTCTGTCAGCACTTTGGAACAGGAAGGCCCCAAAGCATCTGTTCTCCCCAGCAGATCAACATCGGCTTCCTGTAATGGCTGGAGACTTCTGGATTGCAGTTCTTACTCATTTCTGAATTCAGTGGCATCTGGGGAATGTGCCATCTGTGAAAGAAATGATGGGGTTGCCACTCACCTGCAAAGGGCTCAACAGGAAATATTGAGATTCAGCAGCCGGGTCAGTCACGTAAAGATCTTGCACCCAAGAACAGAGGGCTTTCTTAGCTTTCATATCTGTTCAGAGTGCAATTTAATGGCTGTTGTTGCTTAAAGCAAGACTTCACTCCTTGGAGTTCATGTATCTCCCACTTATATTTTGCTTAAAATTCAGCAAGAGTTGTGAGCTAGAAGTCTTTGCTTTTTACCACTAGCAATTTTTTTACCTTTACCTTTTTGGCAGGGCATTTGGGCTGCATAGCTTTTGTCAGAGAGAAGTTGTAGACTCTGAGGTCCTGCCAAATTTGGAATCCTTGGAGAAACATCTGCCTGCCGCAAACAGAGGAGCTCTTCATCTGCCGGTTCTGTCCTCAGTGGCATCACAGCTCCTGAATCCATTAATTTAGACCTGTTTCCCACTTCAAGCATTTTATTACAATCAAACAAACGTAGAACAACGAAAGCCTAGAACTGATTATCATAGCTAGAATGTGACATCTAGTGGCTTTACTGAATATTACACAGGAACTTGAAGGTCTCCACCCGTTACTAAACATGCTGTGTGTAACTTGAGGTTGCCTAATAATTGTATTATTTTTTAAAGGAAGTATATCCAAGTAATCTCAAGTAGTATCTTTCATATGTGTGACTTGTGACACTAAATAGATATTATTAGAGCACTTGAACCTTTTTCAGAGGTTTGTATTTCAGTGAAGTATAGCACTCAGTGACAAACCATGGTTTGTCTCCACAAGTGGCTACTGCAAGGTAGATGGAAGAAAATCCTGTATGTTACATTCTTCGTAAGGGAGACGAGAAATAGCACCTTCTGTGCTTTCACAAGAGGCAGGTTTTTCCTGCTGGGAGATGGAAATTACAGGATGTTTTCTCCTGGGGCATATTTGCAGTCCGTCCAGAGCAACCCTGGGAGCTGCTGCTCTTAAGGTACAAACAGTTTCTTCCTGGGTTCTACCCAAGCAAACTAAGTGTGGGAGCTCTTACGCTGTTTGTAAGGTCTTCTAATTTTAATGTTTCTCATGATTACTAACAAGCTGTTTCATTCAACTGAGCTGACACAGTTTTTATTACAAAGTTCTATCTTGTAAATAGATAGATAAAACCACATACACAGATGCAATACACTGATTTTATAACTTGTTATCCCTTTATATGATGCTTTGCTTATATACTCCAAGATTGGCTAATAGTGTTCTTAGTTTTAACTGAAATATTATAAAGATGGTAACAAAAGATGCATTTTTTCCACACAAAAAAAAAAGGTAGATCCCAAATCTTGGCTTTTATTCCCTCTGCTAGTAAATGTGGGTTCTTTTATATAGTGTTATGTAGATATATAAAGCCTAGGATCTTCACATCATGAGAATTATTTAACAGTTTTGTTTCACCTTAAAAATTTCAAAGTGACTGGTCCTAATTTAAAAGATTTTCTTGAAAGTTTTTCTTCTTAAGATGATTTTAAAATCTTCTTTCTCTGTATAACCATCCTCAACACTGATCCAAGCAGTAACTTTTTACATAAGCTGGTGGCCAGGACATGCAAATTTATAACATTATGCAATAATGGTCAGCAAAAAATACGTGGGTTGTTCATGATGTGTGGTTAGGAAAATGTTTAGATAGTCACGGATATATATATATATATATTTTTAATTGCATATCAAAATGAAAGTAAAACAATTGTATAACCATTGATCCAGCATTTTCCACTTCTTTAGGCAGCCAAATACATATATAATGCAATTAAAAAATGGCTTCAATGAATTTCAGTTATTTTTCTTGGAAATAGAAAGTTGAAACATGAGTTATCCTGTTCACTTCATTGATTTACATAACTTACTTCCAATTTTTTAACTCTTACAAATTTTTTAGAATTTCAGTTCAAATGTAGACAGGTCAATTCTGATTGAGCAATGCTTTTTTTGAAGGAAATACTAGCAACATGACTTATGAAACTACAGGATGTGCAACAATTGATCTAGCTACAAATTTTAAGTGATATTATTTACATGCTTTGTGTATTTACAACACTAGTATTCAAGTTTCAGAGTAAGTCAGTATCTCATTTGCAGTACCATATTTTTATAAAAATTTTCTTGTCAATTTTACTTCACAGAACAAACATAAATTTTCAACTTATGTTGTTGCCTCAGGACATCAATATGGAGCTGGGGAAGGACTCTTGCACTACTTTTTTAAGGTAGACATCCAACTATTTTTGAACGTTCATTTAATTTCTAGGGGCAAACCACACTGGAATTGAATGCATTTTTAATAGCTTTGGTATCATAAGCGTAACCCTTTTGTGAACAAACTGATTATTTGATCCCTTTGAAATGTTTTAGGTAAAGTAGAAGTGTTTTCCACTTTTTTGGCTCTATACGTTTTTTTAGTTTTTTCCATAGTTTTTGAACAGCATCTCCATATGTACTTTACAGTGAGAACTGACATGTCTGTCCTATCAATGGAATCAGGAAAAACATCTTTCTTCTCAATGTTATACTCTTTTTTTTTTTCCTAAACATTACTTTTACTTGGGATACAAAATAACATTTGTCAAAATCAAAGAATATTTTTAAAAAAAAGTTTCTTCGTTTTTGTAGGCTGCCAGTCAGTATTTCTCAACAGTTGTTTCCTTTACTGCAGTTACATTAATAATTCAAGAAACTGAAATTTAAATCCTGAATATAGAGATTTGCCTAATAAACAAATACTCCTTTTTTAGTTCTAGCTAAAGGTAATCTTTTTCTCCTCATTTTTTCTGCATTTGTATTTTCAGATAGGTTGGCTTAGTGAGACACCTGCAATACCTGTTTTTGGAGATGGAAACAATTTTATTCCAACTATTCATGTTGTTGATTTAGCAGCGTAAGTACAAAAAAAAATCCCCTGGATAATAATTGATACCAAGCTAGATAACAAATCCAAATCTCCTGGAGAATGCTGAGGCTTTTAAATTGGGGT
Organism: Stercorarius parasiticus; assembly: GCA_013396915.1. Classification (NCBI taxonomy): domain Eukaryota; kingdom Metazoa; phylum Chordata; class Aves; order Charadriiformes; family Stercorariidae; genus Stercorarius; species Stercorarius parasiticus. The sequence goes on from VWZL01005774.1 coordinate 928,396, forward strand.
GGGTGGGTTTAAGAATACTCTTTGGCCCTTCTTACTGAGTCAAACCTTATCTGACTGTTGCACTGGTGCTATGCTTTTAAAAAATTACTAGCAATGCTTCATCTAGAGTGTGATACCGGTTACCTGGCATAGAACTGGAAATGGATCCTGGACTTTACAGCAGGCTGTTAGTATCTTCTACAGATGTTGCTTTTTATCCTTTGTGCTTCTTTCCAAATAAAATATCTAGCTGTGCTTCTGTATTAAGGAAAATATATATGAAAATGTCATGCTCTAAAACGTGCTGCAAGATTTTACAAACTCTTTGTACTGTTTCTGAAATACATTTAACAATGAAAGCCCAGTATGCTTCTCTAACTACCAGCGCTGACTGTACTTGCTACATTTCAGAGTCTTACAAAATATAGCAGACCACAGGCCAAGGTCTCACTATATACTTGCAGTAGATGCATCTATGCACACTCTTCAAGAATTAATAAAGGTGAGAGATTTGATTCTTTTTTTTTTTCCAGTTATCTTTAAGGTTTTAAAAGCTATACATTTTACTGAAGTACAACTTCCTAGGTCTTCATGAATTATCTTGTGTAGTAAATGACAGGGAAAACAACTTAAATCTTCTAAGACTTCTTTCCTTTGAACAAAATAAATTACTCGGACCTGATTTTGCAGAACCAGCTTTTGCGGTATTATCATTAAGTAGAAATGTTACTTAAGAAAGTTCTGGTGAATTGTTATGGGATTCGCAGTACTGTAATTAAATCCTCAGTCTTTAAGATGTTTTTCACTTCATTTTGTAAGAAGATATCTTGGTTTTCCAAGTATTTAGAAGTTAAGTCTAGAAATAGTCTTGATGATACTGTTGTGAGATACACTCTCGATACACTGATAGTGAGAGTCAGCTAATACAATGTAATAGGAGACTTGCTCGTGTATATTGAGCAAATGTTACCTAAGGATGAAACGTAACAGCACAATATTTTTGTTTGTGTCAAAAAATGTTTCATGGAACAGTGTGTTAGGCAGCTCACAAGAAGATGCAACTTTTGTTTTGGTTCAGGTAAATATACAGCGTCTCACTGAAAAGTTAATAGTTGAAGAGCCATTCTGTGTAAGTGGCCATAATGCAATTAGTCAACATTCCTATGGACGAAGCAAAGGTCAAAATAGCTTTTGCAGCTATGGTCAACCATAGGAAAGAACATTATATAAAAATGAACACAAAAGACATTAAAAATATTAAGTCCTTAGAGAAGAAGGGTAGAGGCTATTGAAACTTACATTAATAGCCATGTAAGGCCATTGCATGCTACTTATTAAGAAAAGTTTGTGAAAGAGAAAATGAAAATTAGCATCGTAAAACTATAGGTTGCAGAAAACTTCAAAAAGTTATGGTTTTGTCCAGATAAAGAAAACAGAATAGAAAAGATCATGAAATCTGCCAGGATAAGTGAAAAAACAATTGAAGATCAACTATCAGGAAAGACTCAAAATGAATATCCTTTTTTCAAACACTTAAAGAACAAAAAGCCTGCCAGAAAATCTATAAGGCAAGCTGATGATTGTGGTACAAAAGGATCACTTAGAGAAGACAAGGCCATGGCAGAGATGCTTTGCATTAGTGGGCATGGGTAAGAATTTGGATGCTTCAGGATCTTTTTGTGGATAACTTGGTAGAGGATCTGCGTAAAACTAAAGTAACTCTAGAAAAAGATTATAGAATGAACTGAACTGGAATATATGTATTTTATGATTTTATGGAATCTAGTGGGGTTTTTAATCTAAGGGCTATAGGAGTAACTAACAATTTCTGTCTAATGATGAAATGAAAATGTTATATGGAGAGTTATTGGTGACATTCATCTGAAAACCTTTCCTGATTGCTTACAGAATTAAATACTTCAAGAACCTGCAGTGAAAGTGCTCGGCAATAAAATAGGTTCTCCAAACAGATCTTAAGCAGTAGGAAGTTGTACATAGATTTAAGAGCTTTGGAACACTTCTCTGTGGTTTTTGGGTTGGTTGGTTGTTGTTGGGGTTTTGTTTGGTTTTTTTTGTTTGTTTTGTTTTGTTTTAATTGCAAGTACTACAGAGGAATCATATAGCAAAACAAAAACAAAGGTGTTCAATACTAACATTAAAATTAATATACTGTGCTTTGTTTATTTCAAATCAGTATATTGATTTTTCAGTTATAGTGTAACATAACATCGAAAGCACGTATTTCATCCACAGATGTCCCGTTCAATTTTTTCTAAGAATCTGATTTGATAAGTGCTATTTGTTTGTTTGTTTTTTGATAGTGCATCAGTAAAAATGTTGGACCAGGAAAAATTGAGAAGATTCCAAAAGAAAATGCATTCCTGAGCAAAGAGTTAACAGTTAGTACTATTTTCCTTTTATTACTTAAGGAAAGGATGTAAACTCAAGAGTATGATATCATGAAATAAATAATTTCTTTTTCTGTTTCACCAGAAAAATTTAACGCTAAAACATGCCTAAAAATATATACAGTGAGTTTAAATTAGAAAATAAACAAATTAAAATTTAACCACCATAGAACAGCCTATTTTGAGGAGTTACAGCCTGATTTAGAAAAGCAGTGAAGCACTGATACCACTGCTGCACTGAGCGTACTGCAGCACTCTAACAAAACCTACACAAAATTATAAAAATAACACAAAAAAAGTGAATAAAGTGCTACTAAAGCTGATGAACACAGCATACATAAACTATGTTGTATTCACCTATTTATCTGGAATAAGCTGCTCATAGGAGAAATAAACAAATTACAACCCTGGTAATTTTAAGATGGTACTTGATAAATTTATAGAAGAGGTTATTCCCTGCAATTATATGAAACCTTTCTATTGTACAGAATAATTGGTTAATGGTTCATATTCTAATCGTTCATGAGAATATTCAAATACAAGTGTATTTATATTATATATAAAAATGTTTATATTTTTTGAAAGCTTAAAATGTCTGTTTTGCTTTGTGTGCAAACCTCCTTTTCCCTATGCTTTAATTCTTTCTATTCTCACGCCTCCATTCTAGTCCCTCGTTTAAGCTAACAGTGTTCTTCTAACATGCATAGTTTAATTCTGTAAATAAATGTAGCTTTGCTCCCTCAGCAAATGCATTTGGATATGTTGCTTGTGAACCTGCGAATGGAATCTATGTTTCTGAAAGAGACTTTCAACATTAAGTGGGTTGCTGAGGCAGGACTGGTGGAGAACATTGAACGAATTGTCAAGGAATACAAGCAAAGTAGAGGATTACTGGTAATGGTTTGGTGAACACTATTTTTAAGGGCTTCTTTCTTCGCCCCCTCAATAGAAATGGTTATATAAACACAAGCTTTAACATCTTTAAGTAAAAACACATGGAAGACTGAGATAGATGCAAAATAAGTGAACATAAAAACTGAAACTAAATTGAAAAAGTTTAAAAAAGAGGGAAAAATAATTTAAACAATAATCATTAAGTTTTATTTCTTTTATGCTTAAGACCGAAATCCTGTAAATGCAAATAAGCTTCCTGATGGAGAAGCTGCTGTTCTGAAACTAGTTTCTGTATGCAATATATGGCATTCCTGGTATATTTTGCTTCAAGAACACAACATGTATATCTTTTATTTAAGTTTTTTCATAATAGTCAGTAGTTAGGCAAGTATTTTGTGTCCTTCATTATACAGAACCATAGAATCGTAGAATGCGTTTGGGCTGGAAGGGACCTTTAAAGGTCATCTAGTTCAACCCCCCTGCAGTAAGCAGGGACATCTTCTACTATATATTTAGTGAGCTAGGATATTCAACCACAATGTAGCATTCATTTTACCCTGCTCTATTGTGTAATGTAGTGAGCAACTTTGCTGTTTCTTATGTTAGCTTAATATTTAGAACTTCTGTATTCAAATGTATAGGGAAAGTTATTGAAAGGTGCAGAAAAATGCTTGCGTACATTCAAGTATTAATTGGTATGATAAAGCCGTTCAGCATGTCTAAATCTTGTTCAAACTTTGAACAAGAGTTCAAGAGGTGTAAAACAAAACACAACTATTATCGTTCGAGGTTGTTCATTAGAAGTCCCTGTGTACCTCTGAAAGGATTATCAGATCTGTGTTTGGGTTAAACTACTGCATCTGCATATGCATGCACGTAGTTCAAAAAATTCAGTACAAAATATAGACATACCAAGTGGAAAGGAGAGGGAAGGCTAGCTAGACCTCTGTCCCTGTCAACACTCTATTAATAAAATTTGCAGAGTTTGCACTGTCGGATTTACTAAATTAAGATAGGCAGTTAATGCTGTATAATGTGGAGTTTGTTGCATAATATATTTAATAAGTGTATGTTTGAATCTGAATTACACTTATTTGTCCACAGGCTAGGTAGGCTGAAATGAGAAATCACTAATATCTTAAGATTGTGATGGATCTGAAACTTTTGAGGTCAAAATAACTATTGTACATTTAATTTAAGTAACTGTGTTACTTACTCAAAGTCTGTGGATGGTATAGGAGATATTCAGTGAGAAATAAATGAATGAATAAAACTAAAATAAAATTTCAGTTTTAATTATAACTGTTATTTCCTATTAGTTATAGTAAAAAGATTGTTCCTTTTAAGTAAAAGCATCCATCGTGTTTGAATGATGTTATATCTTTCTTTTTTTTCCAGCCTCTCAAAGTTTGCATTCATGGTCCTCCTGGGGTTGGCAAATCTACCATTGCTGAAGAGCTCTGCAAACACTACAAGCTACAACACATTAAGATAAATGATGTGATTTCTGAAACAGTAGCAAATCTGGTGTGTTGCTGTTTCCTAATATTGCTATTATTTTGATTTCTGGGATTTTAAAATGTTTGGCATCAATTAAAAATTAGTTATAATTCCATTATTTTAGAATGGAAATATCTTTTGACATACTGATCACCTCTGGGGGATGCACTGAACTCTTTTTAGAGGCTGAAGGTTGCTCAGTATCTCTGTCTAGGAGTATATGTGAAAGAAATTGTTGGTTTCCTTTTTTCCCTTTTATTACATCTGAGTACAAAAGAAATTTGGCTATGGAATTTCTGAGCCTATTCATATTTCTGATCTTGTCTTCAGGAGAAAGCTGTGGCGTCTAAAGAACTGGACTCTGATAGTGTGGGAGAAGAGGCAGAAGATGATGAAGAGGAGGAGAGTAAAAATGTAGAAGCAGCACAAGAGTTATTATCTGAAATAAAAGAAAGCATGGAGCAGAATTCAGGTAGGAAATACAAAGTACTAAGGTGGGTTTTAGGTAACTAGTATAACCCTATGCAAATAGAAGATCAGGAGATAAATTAGTGCTTTAGAACTTTTGCGTTCTCTTAAAAGGCACATTTGTATGTGCCTTATTTAAAAATCAAATACAGTGTTTTATGCTAGACATTATATACCTTGTATATCAAAACGGACCTTTTTAATACACTTAATATAACACTTTTTACCCTGTAAGCTGATATGTAAGTAACAATGGTATACTCAGAAGCATTAGATTCTTGGCCAGATGTTTTTAAAAACATCATGTTTTCTCCTCAGAACAGGGAACGTAAATTCTAAAATATAAAGTAAAAAGTTAGTGAAGCACATCTTTAGCAAATTTGCAAAGAAGAAAAATATTCTAGTAAGAAAAAGAATTAGTGCAGTGTCATATGAGATTGTGGGGTTTTTTTTAATTACCTTATACCTCATTTTGGCCATCTCTAAAACATAAATAGTATTTAGTGAAGCCTGTAAAGAATTTTAAAGTCTGCAGATCAAAAAAGGTCAATAAAAATTGCCATTAATGAAAAGTACTAATTATCATCTATATATGAATAGACTCATGTAGTTTTTGACTTAGTGCTTATCATTTTCAATGCGGAATAAAATGATCCTCCTTAAAAATGCATTTTATTACTAAAGGTTTACCCAATTTGGATCTTGTGTATTTGCAAAGCAATGAACTTGTAATGCACCCAAAAGCTTCAGTAATGAGATCTATGGCAGCATCTCTTCTGCGTGCCCTGCTTTGTTGTTTAAAATAATAATGTCTTTTAAAATAGTAACATACTTTTATGTTTACAATGGTTTATAAATATTTAAGACTTTTAAATAGCAAAGCAAAATAATGTAGGAAACTGGAGTCAATGGTTGCAAAAGGACAAAAAATCGTGTCAAACCAAGCTTTTTAGTCCCACATATTTGCTCAACAATGTAGGCCAAGTTAATAAACCACTTTGTATCTCAAGCTATTCATCTGAAAATGAAACTTGTAAAACCAATCTCATGTTTGTTTTGCAAGAGTATCTTCAAGCCTTACTGTTAATTATAAATAGAAAATGATTGTTTTGTCATGTTTTTTTCTATAAATATTTATTTGCTGCTTCTATTAATATCTGATTGCATTATTCTAAAAAAACCTAACTTCATGTTTAGTATCCTTGAAGTTCTAATACTCATGTTCTTGTAAGCACAAATGCAATTTTATTTTATAGTTACACATTTATAATCCATTGATTGCTGACAACATGTAATATACAAATAACTCAAAATACACTTTTTTTTTTTTAGGGTCTAAATAGAAGTTCTTCTGATAAGTCAATTAAAATATTAGTAAAATAATTTTAGATATCTCTTTTCCATAAACTAGATACCTATTAACCTTCTTTGTGTTTTAGGTCGTCTAGATGATCAGTATATTATTAAATGTGTGAAGGATAAGCTTAAATCTATGCCTTGTAGGAATCGGGGATATGTTTTAGATGGATTCCCAGAGACCTATGACCAGGCAAAAGATCTTTTTAATTGTAAGTACTGCTGCTTTGGGTTTTATTCCTGCTGATACTGTCATTATCACTATTGTTCTCAGAGACATGGCAGTGGAAGTACATCAGCACTGTAATGACCGCAGTGCAGGACACGGAACAAAGCTGTTCTCACATGATGCTTAAAATGTAAGGATTGTAATACACCTTGTTTAATTTAAGCACAGGATGGTTTTCAGACTGTCTTTGCTGGAAAGTACTAAGTAAATACACAAATACAGAGGATGCTTTCTTGTTCTGTGTTGGTCTGTTCTACTCAAGCAAGCTCTAAGGCAGAATTTCTTCATATTTAGGGGCTGCTTAATAAGGGGATCCAGGTAGTGCACCAATACATGTTTTGTGAACCAGATTAGAGTGGGTATGTTACATCAGCTACAGTAGATATGACTTCAGAGGAGCTCTGCGACATACATTTCAAATTGTGAGCAAGCACTGTCCATGCATTAAGACCAAGAATTATCTCCATATGCAAATTACATCATGAGCTTTGTTCAGATTAATATGCTGGTCTGTAAGTTATCATATTCAGCTGATGCTCTTCAGGCAGTTTTACTGATTATTCAGAACAGCAGACACTTAGTGGCAGAAAGCAATTTAACCATACCACTGTAAAACATTTCTACTCACTGTTCCGAGCCCTGTCTCTGTTTTTGGCAGAATAATGTACTTGGCAGGAGCAGAGGGCAGGGCCAGGACAGCAGTTTTAAAATAGTGTATGCACGTGCATACCTCTTCTATACAGGCAAACAACTATTACTGGCCCAAGGTAGAATTTTGTGATGGCTGGCGGCATGAATTACTTACTCAATTATCTAAATTGGTGTCTAGGTTAGATTAATTTCCAATAAATAGTATAATTTGAATATAGACAAATCTGTGTTTGTACTGGGCACATTTTTAGCAAATATAATGATACTGTTGCTTCAAATGAAAATGTCAATAATTTCTTACTCTGGTTTTAGTGGAAACTGAAGATGAAGAAATTAAAAGCAAAATACCTAAATGTGATACGTTAATCACACCTGGTAAGTTTGATAGATTTCTTTTTAAATAAACAGAAGAGCTTTGAAATACTGCTGCCACCAACGAGAAGTCTACAATATCACTCCATCTGTTCATATTTAATTTAACATAAAATAAATATCTGATTTGTGTAATGCTGCTATCCTCTTATTCAAAAGTGAACAATTAATCAAAAGGAAGGGTTTGGGTTGGTTTGTGGGCGTTTTTTTATTCTTTTTCTTTTTGTGAAAATGTCATCAACTGTTGGCCGATAACAATAGTAGCGGCTGCCTTTGTTGTGATTACAGCAGCTATTAATGGAACAAAAATTAGCTTCTGAACTTCGCATACTAAAAAAGTATAAGTTTATCTTTAGTATGGTATCTTGAAAGATGTTACCAAATTCATTTTAATGCATCAGGGAAGTTGGGAATTAAAATAGATTGGTTTTCATCTATGCAGAGATAGCTTCATCCTGGTGTTTTTGCTATTCTTGATTTCTTTGGAAGTTTTCATTACATTCAAACAATAAATTTGGCATATTTTGCATTACAAGATGTGTACGGTTAGATAGTATAAAGATTGAATATCTCAAATGCTTAGTGTTTCAGTAAAAGATAATTTACTGGCTTTAGTGAAAGTGAAGAAAATTCAGAACTTTCTGAAAAATTCCGTAGTCCTTGCACTTCCATGAAGGGGGCAAAGGTTTGATTTAAAAGGCAGGCTTCTAACAATTTTTAATCACTTATGAATTGCTGATTTCTGGAGTAAATGATTTTTGTTATTCATAAACAAACCCACTTTTAGCCACCGTTTCAAAAGAGAAAATGTGAATGAATTATTATGATGGGCTGGAGAAGTACCACTTTCTTTCCCATAACAAGGACTTCAGCCATGAGATCTGTTTTAAGAAGATATTTTCTCAACCTTGGAGGAAACTTGTTTTAGAAAACAGAACGGTCCAGAAAGGATTTCTGTTGGTTTGGGGAAGCTTTCTTGGGTTTGTGGTTGGGTTTTTTGAAGGTTGGGTTTTTTTTGGTTTTTTGTGTGGTTGGGGGGGGGGGGGGGCGGGGGGAGAGGGCGCTCTGCTTGATTCTGCAAATTTCTCTCTGATGTCAGAAAAATTACTTCCTGGCTTTGTTAAATTAACAAGTTTCACTAGTATTGAGTCAGGAGATTAATAGAAATATGAGAATATATTGTGATAAATTATATGATGCCATATTTAATAAATACAAATTGATTGTTGAGTTACTAAAATACTGCAAGATTAAACCTAATGAAACTACAAATATGTCACTTCAGAAGTGAAGAAAGGAGACGGGGTTTTTTTTATGGATACTTGAAAGATTCCTTGTGGTTTTGTCTACCAATAGTACTACAAATAACATTGACACTAAATTTTTATGGCATATGGTGACATAGTATCCTTAATGTAGTACTCGATTTATTTTTTTAAAATTTACTTTAATTCAGCAGATACACCTTTATTTGTGATGGGTGATGACTTTTGATGACTTGACAAGCCAGTTAAATTTTCCAATGTTACTTGCTGCTTTGGCTGCATAATTCATAAGAACTTCTTTTCTTCTCTACTTATTACATGCATTGGTTGTATGATAGCTTTCTCAGTAAATTTGGACTATGCTGCATCGCTGTTTTTAAGATTTTGTGCTGTTTATTGCCAGAATAATCTTGTTAATAGTGCTAAGAAAAAATTTGGTGAAATTGGTATATTTAGTTTCTTTACATATGTCTCAATACTGTTGGATTGCTCTAACTGGAGAAGTTGAGTATAAGTACTTGATAATTAAATTCTCTATAAGGATATATATACAGTTCCCATCTATTTATGTTCAATTGTAGTTTAAAATTTATTATTAACAGAAAATAGGTAAGAAAGAAGAAAAACAATAACACATCAGCACTGATAATGTGTTCTTCTTCACAGAATTTGTTATTTCTTTGACTGCATCTGATAAATTCCTTATAAACAGAATAATAAATCTGCCGGAGAGTGTTGTTGCTGGAACTCATTATACCCAGGACCGGTTCCTACAATCTCTGAATCTCTTCAGAGAGTTAAACACAGAAGATGAGACTGTTCTCAACTATTTTGATGAACTTGAAATACATCCTCAGTTTATTGGTATGAAATAATAAAATTAGTAGGTAAAATATGAATAAAAAGGTTTTGCTGTTAAAAATTTAACATTTGTGAAGATCATATAGTAATATGATATTATATATATAGAATATTTATTCTATATATTAGAATATAGAATTAATGTTGCAGACTACATATACAACAAGCTTTTAAATACAAACCTGCAAAAACATCTGTATAGTCCTAAGGTTTCTGAATTGTTCTCATACAGTTAATCTGTTTTTACAAATAGGGTTTTTAATTGTTCCTTTTTTTAGGCTAAATGGTCAAAAAAATTTTCTGACTTAGCTTATAGAGCTCTGCACTGGTATCCTTCCAGATTGGTGTAACAGTATATTTTCATGGACTTTCAATATTATAGCTGCTCATATTTTTTCTTTAGGTTTATCCTCAGATGCCATGACAATATATGGCTAATCTGTAAATGATGAAGCAGGTAATCTGTAAATGATGAAGCATGGAAGAAAATTATTAAAGGTGGAAGGCTAGGACTGATTCTGTTTTGTACTATATCTGTATATGAGAAAGTTTGTCTCCCCTACGCACTATCTAGAAAATTATGATTACTAGGAAATCTTAAGATTACTATAATTTGACTATTCAAAAACAGTGAGATCAGGGTGACAGCATTCTTAAGAAAAATGTTTTGTTTTTGTTTTTGTTTTTGTTTTTTTTCGGGGGGGGGCGGGGCACAGGCGGGAAGGGGCGGCGAGAAAAGAAAGAACAAGGGAAAACCCTGCAAGTAAAATCAAACTGCTGATATTCGGAATGTCCATTTGAGATGAGTTATCAGATGTTAACTGTTGAACAGTCTCAGTCATAACTGATTTCCTAAATCAATTGATTTCCTAAATCAATTGATTTCCTAAACATTTAACGTCAGTCATGTAGATTATCTTGAGAATAATACCATACATGTGTTGTTAGGAAGTGTAGTAGTGGAAAAAAATTGTGTGTTAGTAGAATCATTTTAGAATTGAGGTAATTTGGCTACAGAAAGTAAATGTAAGAAATGGTAAATGTTAAGGTGTGATGCCATCAATTGGTCATATTCTTATCTTAGACACTTCTGGTTGTGCAATTAGTAGCACTGTCCAGGAGCACGATTCATTTTTGTGGGGACTATAAAATGTATACTCTAGGATAGAATATTGCAGTGTTTTCTGCTAAGAATTATGTCCAAAGATTACTCTTAAACTCTAGTCCATTCCAAATAAGGAAACTCACTGGCCTACTAATTTTAATTATTCAGGTATCACAACTGTGACATTCAGTGACTTCCAGACTATTTTCACATTCAGTTTATAGTGTTGATTCTCATCTTCAAAGGAGCATTGTCTTTAGGTTCTGTTTATCTCGGGAACTGCCTCTTTACCTATGTTCATATCACTGATAGTTACCCACTGAAGGATGCAAGCATATAGTTTTCTGTTGTAAAATGGTAAGGACAGATTACAAAGATAACTTCAGTGAGGAACCTTCAGCTCTGCTAACACCCCTCCATTCTAGCTGATGGTTTATCAGATCCATTAATTAAGCAGTATCAGATTTAAACAGGGGAATGGTTAAAAAATTGTGCTTGATTTGTTAAATATTGATTCAAATTAATCAAATCTTCCTTCCACCTTAATTTTAGAAATTAACAACATATGGATTTATGAATTCTATGATTATTAGTTTTTCTGAGTCTGAAATATGATTAGTGCAAAGGAGTGGGTTTCAAGATTCTGGAAACCCTACTTTGCTGCAGTGACTCACTGCATGAAGTCTGCAAGTCAGTTATCTTGTGTCTTGTTTTTCTCATCTGCACATTTGGGATGGTGACACAGGCATGTTAGATCATCTACAAAAAGGCATGTTAAAGTTATAACAGCAATTTGCTTTGAAGATCCTAATTTATTAACTGCTTTTCTGGAGATCGTTACTCTCAATTAGTGTCAGTGCTAACCTCACCTTTTATTTAAAAGGTATTTATTTTTGAGGATAAATGCAATTAATTATGATTGCTGTAATATTTGCATTGTATTCTTGCTTAGCCATCTAAGAAAAAATGCAATCTTTGTGACCTCAAATTTAACGCTGAGAGAGTTCTTAGCAATACTTTAAATGACTAGAAAAGTGGTTTGCACTGTATTTTTTCTACCCAGATGCAGCTAAAATTGCAGAAACAATGGAATGCTTGATGTAGAAAGTGTATTATTCTTTTAATTTGGAATACTTCAGGAATGTAATTCCTGATTTTTTTGAAAGAAGAAGCTGTAAAAGAAGTTTTATCACGTAGAATTATGTTAGCTTTCTCCTCAATTTGTTAGCAGAGTTTGGACTTCAGGTCCAAATCACAAACACTTAAACCCTTGCAGTAACGGTGTTAGCATTGGACAGCTATCTTCTGTCTGAATTAGTGATTAGGAAGAAATGGGAAGCATGCTTTGCCAATGGCTTTCAAAATAACTTCATAAAACAGGACTGTGGAGTAGGGACTACTGGATTCTCATCTAAATTCTGTTATCTAGCTGTTCTGGTTTTTCCCCTTTGCTTGCTCTCCTTACCCATTTCTGTGCCTTCACATCTCCAGTCTCTTACCACTGAACAAGCCTTTTATCTCTATATTCTCTGGATAACTGAAAAGCCCACGTTTCCTCTTTTCCATGCGTATTTCTATACCCTTTCTGCCAGATGCCTCCCCATGCTGAATGCATACAACGCCCAGAAAGCCCTGGAGATACTCCTCATTTTTCCATGTTTTTTCTTTTCCTTCCTTTTTTTTTTTTTGCAAGTTTAATACACAAGTAGCCTTCAGCCATTAAAAGGTAGAAGGAATGAAATGAAAGAGAAGGTCTTGCTCAGTTTTTGTGCTCCTACATGAAGCTACAGATTTGTTTTGTAGATATAACACAGTAAGAGTTCAACTAGAGATAGGTCTGTGTATTTGTAAATCTGTATAAGTGAAAACTTTGGAGTCTGTTGCCAAATCCTAAGAACCTATTGTGTAACCTGCTGGGGAGACAGGGTCAAAAGCTGATGGTTTTATGCATCTGGATAAGTTGACATAAGATTGGTGACTATCTCTGATAGTGAATGACCTCATTTTCAAGTTTCAAAACTTGGGCAAGCTACAACTGATAAACAGAATAGTTGTCAAAATTATTTGGATACATTTCTCCCTTACATCATCTTAAAAAGACAAACTACTTTAGCTGAAACTAGTAAATAAAATAAGATGTAGAAAACTTAATTCTGTGTAGAAAAAAACTGTCATTTATAAGCAACTGAAAATAACATCTTATACTTGAAAATTCAAACAGCATGAACACCATGTATTCTTAGGTCTTGCAGTTATTTACTGAAGTCTATTAATAATTGACAAAAGCTTTTAAAAGTGCTCTCTTGTATTGTTTAAAAGATGTAGCCAAATTCGAAGATCCTGAGAACAGATTTATTGTAAAAGAGATCATCAAAGAAATTGGGGAACCTCGGAATTATGGTTTGACAGATGAAGAAAAGGAGAATTTGGAACGCAAAGCAGCTGAGGAATGCCTTGTCAAAGAAGCTCAAGAAAAAGCTGAACAAGAGCATAAAGAAGCTGAGGAAAGGGCTGAAAGGATGGCAAATTGGGAAGAGTGGGTAGGTTAATACATATTTTTGGGAAAACATTATTATGTACATTTTAGATGCCTTCTAGCAAACTGGTATGTAAATACACTTGGAAAGAGTGGCATAAATTCTCTCGTTCCTTACCTCGTACTTTAGATCTGGGTTAGATTATCTTCACAGTGCATTTTGATGCCCAGCCTAAAGAATAGAGTCTATTTTTGATTACAGACATAGCACTTTTTTGCATGTTGGTATCAGCATGTCTTTAAAATACTTTTATGATACTCTTCTTGTTGTTGTGGTGTTGGACACTTTTATTTTACCATTTATAAACATCTTCTACAATCAATGGTGTTTTCCCATAACCAGTCTTCTAGGACTTTTGCATTTTGCTCACTTTCCTTCTAAGCAGCTGACCAAGTCTTAATTATGCCTTTCAAACAAGATTTTTAACTCGACACTGATCAATATTCCAGTCTGTATTGCAGAAAGGTTTCTGAGCCTGCAGGAGAAACACCTTTGAGAGCCGAGTCCTCAGTTTAGTGAGGAATACCTGATGCAGTCTGAAGGATGCTTTGTGTATGCTAATACTTTAATAAGTACTTGATTTTGAGGCTACTTGACCTCACAGGATTTGCACATGATGCTTTTCCTTTTTTATTTTGCCACGCCTAAGGGCATTTTAGGTAAATAACCTGAAATGCATACTATAAGAACGCTCTTGTTGACACCCAAAGTCATGTTGTTTCACCAGAAGGCAGTCCTTCTATTGTCTTCTTCTAGAGGTATTTAAAAACAAACTGATCATTGCACAGAAAAGTCCTTTTCTTACATTTGAATGCCCATCCACATCTATGGGGAAATAATACCCTAAAATTACTCAGTTTTAAAGAAGCATTTACATTGCTTAGGTGTTGGCTTGTAAATAAGTTTTCTTTATTATCGTTATACTTACTTACAGCTTCATTCAACCTTAAATAGCATTTTGTACTCCCTGTAAACTTGTCTAAAAGATTAGTAAAGGGTAGTTAACATATTTTTAGCTATATCCAATCCAAAACCATCTAACTTTCACGAGAGCAAAATCTGCATTATTCAAAGCTAAAGTAAGTGCTTAAATAAAATGTGTGCTTAAGTTTGTCCTTTTAAATAGGCAGATGCACAGGAAACCTAAGCAACTATTCTTCTGCCCTTGAGACTGTAGATTAACTGCTGTCTCTGAGTAGTGACCAAAGACCGCTTACAGGATTTATTCAATAGCACTCCTGGGTTGAGTGAATAAGGTAAATATCTTTTCCAGATACTGGTATATCCATTTTATCTGAACATTGCTTTTGTGTTATGCCTTGAGTATAGAAAAGCAGTCTTCAGGGTATCATCTGCTTGATGTATCTATATACGTCTCACGAATAAAATGAGAGAAGAGAGGACAATAAAAATGTTTTTGAGTAATCTGGCTAAAGTATGCATGCTATTAAGTGCTATTAGGAAGAAAGAAAAACTTGCAGCAGTTTTATTTCCCCACCCATCCTACTTTTTAAGTGCAATCATTGTATTTGTTTTAACCTGAATTCAAGAATAAATTTAGCTGGTGTAAACAGATGTAATTCCCTGTAGTTTTAGTTTATTTAACTCTCACCCCCTCAAAAACTGACATAAATGAAACACAGACAAAGCAAAGAAGCCAAACCCAAAACAAACAAACAAATAAAAACCCAATACAACTTACAGTTATTTAAAGAGTCAGGGCTCTCTTCTGAGTAAAAACGTTCTCCTTCCCCTCCAGTTCAAAGAACCCTCAAGAAACTGTCTGTGTTTGCAATGTACTAATCTTTGAAGTGATACAGTGTATTCCAACCATTTTGCCAAACATCTTATGGAAACAGAACCACTGGAGGACTTCAGGATATAAAGAGAGAAAAATAAAATAAATTTTACTAAGGAGATTAGTTCAGTTTTCATCATGTTCAATTCCTTGTCCTCAGTGTGCCACGTGTTTTAAATTTAATAAGCAGTTCATAGTTTTTCCTGACAAGTTGTGAGTTTTAAATTTCTGTCCACAGCTTCTAACGCTATTTTTTTTTCTCTAGGCCACCATTATTATTTAGTCAAGTGCTATTTGGTAAATGCTATACACTTTATTCTTTATGATTTTGTTCATTATTTATAGAATAAACATCTGGAGGAAGTGAAAAGACAAGAACAAGAGTTATTGGAAGCCCAGTCCATTCCACTACGGAATTATTTAATGAAGAATGTCATGCCAACACTTATGCAAGGGATAAATGAATGCTGTAGGATCAGGCCAGATGATCCAGTCGATTTTCTGGTAAGTTGATTACACTTTTTTCTTATATGTTTGAAAAAGCTTAATGAAAATATTCACGTAAACCAAAAGAATCTATGTTAACATAAGGACTTAACTTTTTTATTCCCCCACTGTCATGATAACAATTAACTAACGGATAGTATCTGCAATTCTGGCGAGCAGTAATTATTACGAAAACTAAAAACGCAGCAACTACACTTTATGGCATCAATTCATACTGTGTATCAAGTAAGGGCATAATCCAGTTTTGCTAAACAGTAACAGGACAAGAATCACTACCAGAATCTGTTTCTCTTCAGTGTGTGTACTCCACACCTTACGTACCCTGCCAAGTCTGCTGTGTGACACACTGGCCTGCAGAAAGGGGGACATCACTCTCCATCCTGCTTACAGCCCTCTAGGCACAAGAGAACACGTTACTGTCATGATGAATGAAAGCTCTTCAAGTAATTCCCTTCACAATACACAGATAAATTAATGAGTAAATCTTATAAGATATTAGTAGAATAATTCCAGTTGCAAAGGACCTCAAGAAGTTATCTAGTTCAACTTTCAGCTGAAAGCAGGGTCAGCATTGCATTCAGACAAGAATTCAGATGCTGTAAAGTTATTGCTGTGCTGCTGTTCTTCCTGCACATACTAAGAAAGTTGTTAACAAGCTATCACTGTTGTAATGAAATGTTTTATTAACCAAGCAAAAGCTTAAAATTAAAGCATCAGTGTTGCGTGCCACTTTAAGCACTATGGAATGTTTAATTGTTTTAACTTTTTTGCTTACTGATCAGTGACAACTACCTGTAGCTTTAGGAGCACGAGATCTTCCCTATTAACTGTGTAACTTTTAAAGAGCTGTATTATCTACTCTTCTGGGTCCAGAAACCAGGCTGTAGGGTACTCCCTAGGATTTTCCATGGAATGGCAAGTACTGTCATAAATAGCTCACTTCCGTCTCTTGGCCATGATAGGAATGGGGTGACTGCTAGCAAGAGGGAGAATGAGGTAAATGGTATTTTGGCTGGTATTTGGGGGGGAAGAGGTTTCTCTGACTTATCTTCCAGAAATTACATTTTAGAGCCATTTAATACTTTCTGTGATTTTGTTTAAAGCAATGTTATTCACTATATTTTTGTTATTTTGTGTGTATTTCACACTTATTCTCAAGTCCCCAATTTTAACTTTGAAACTCTTCTGTTTATAGGCAGAGTATCTCTTCAAGAACAGTCCTGATATCAAATGAAACATTAAATCCTAACAGCTATCAAAGCTGTGAAGTACAAAGGGAGAAAAAATTCCTAATGCATTTAAAAAAAAAAACCAACTTAGTTTCTGGAACTATTGTTTGTTTAGGCTTATTATGCAATCTCCATTTTTATTTCTCATACTTTATCACTATGTTGTATTGGGTTTTTAACATTCCTTCTACAAAAGTACCATTTACTGCACATATTGTCTCTTTGAAACAGTGAACCATAAGAATCTGTTCTCTCTCCAAAATTTTCTTCCTGGATTTTTTTCAGTTACACATTCTATTTAAGCAATAAATAGAATCAAATTGTCCTGATCCATAGCGGATGTAGGCACCTAGCCTGAGGAAAAACTTTCCGTAAAAAAAAAAAAAAAAAAAAAAAAGNGTGTTTTCCCTGAAAATGGAAATAAAGAGAAGCAGCTCTTAGTTCGCCTCCAGCTACCGAGACAAAAAGTGACACAACATAGTCATCCTGTGCCGTACTGAGTCTGACTGGTAAACAGTTTCTTGGCATAGTTATGTCATTAAACCTGTGTTTTTATTTGGAATCAAACAAATGGGTGTAGTTCTTATTTAATTCTCTTCATTATTCAATATTTGATACACGCTTCTTATAGATTCTTGAAGAATCTAGATTTTCCAGCGTGTGGCTGTCATTCCCTTTTTTTATCAACTTCATATACTTTTCACAGAAACTGTTGATAGCTGTGCTGACTGAGCCAAAACTGATAACATTTGGTGTGAAACAAATACACGATTTTGTCAAAATAGAAAGCAGGAACTGTTTGGGAGAAGGGGGGGAAAAGAGGAAGAACTGAAAGAATGGTGATTCAGAAACTTTATTTTATCTATTACTTTTAGTATTAGAATTTTAGATGTATTAATGCCCAATGCCCTTATTCAGATATACTAACATTTTTAGACAGGATTGTTTCTCTGTATCTCGTGTTTTCACAGTCACACGGCTAAGCCAGTGATTATAGCCAGGAACAGAGTTCAGAATCATCATCTACTCTAAAGAAACAGACTTTTGTTGGATCTAGATTTCCTGCATGCTGCCAGTCTTAGTTACCATTTATCATGAGGCAGTTGAAGATGAAATAATCTGTAGAGAAATTTTTGAGTCCTATTTTTCGGAGTAAAAATGAAAATAGGACCCTAAAAAAGCAGATAGGTTTTTTTTGTGTGTGTAGAGTTATGCACTTACTCTTCTGTGAAGAAAGTTTTGAGTTGACATATAAGGAGTGTGATTTTTTTCTTTAAGTTTTTCTTAAGTGTATGCAGTTTATTACATCCAGAGATTTCAAAAACAATTACTAGAAAAGGATCTCTGTGCTCTGTGCGAGGCATACAAACCAAAATGAGCCGGATGCAGGGAGGCCACAAACAGAAGACAGGCACAGAGGCGGCTTTGAACCGAAACCCTTCCTTTTCCAGAGGAGCAGAGCGGGGGTCGCAAACCCCGCGCGCCTTCGCCGGGGGCCGCCGCCGAACAGAGGCCAGCGGCCGCCGCGGCTCCCCACACACGTTGGTTTCCATGGAAATTAAAATCCGCGCTTTCCCTCGCTCGGAACTCCTCCGCTGCCCTCAGTTACACCGAGCCCCCCAGCCGCCCCAACTCCTACATCCCGCTCCCACGCCGCCTCACCCAGCAGTGCCTCAGCCGCGCGCAGACGCCGCCCCGCAGCCGTTAGCGCTTTGTTTTCAAACTCCGGCTGGCTCCCCGCGGAACTACAGCACCCAGCATGCCCTGCGGCAGCCGCGCGCCCTCTGAGCATGCGCGGGCGAGCCCGCGTGCGCCGCGTGCGGGGGTGGCCGCGCCGCTGTGTTAGGCCCCCCCTGCTCTAGAAGGTTGCTGTGGTACCGTCTGGGCGCCATGTTAGAAGGCCGGAGGGGAAGAGGAAAGTGAAGCGGCGGCGGCCGGGCCTAGCGATCGGCTTTCTCGTTCCTCTGCAGCCCGACCCCGGTCCGTACCATGGTCGCGGTTCCCGCTTCCTGGCGGGACGAGTGACCTGTCCAGAGGCGGCAGTGGTGGGGGAGGACGAAGAAGAAGAGGAGGAGGAAGAAGGGGACGACGCGGTTGTGGTGGTGGTGGTGGCGGCGGCGGCGGCGGCGGAGGAGGAGGAGGAGGGGCCGGAGAGACGATGCCGTTGTAAGTTGTTCAGCTCCCGGGGTGTCTCAGAGGCTTGTGCTGATGCTGGCCTGTCCTCCGTGCTCTCCCCGCAGCGCCCGGGGCTCCTGGGCCCTTTCTCCCGGCTCTCGCCCTTCCCCCCTCTGGCCCTGGGCTCTTCCGGTGCCGCAGTGTGAGGGGCCGTTGGCCTGCTCCCCGCCG